>WEKX01028956.1:288601-394847 GCA_013390025.1 Pitta sordida
TGGCAGCACGGAGAGAGCCCAGGCAAGAACTGAGCTGTTAACCCCCTCGCTACCAGAGCAGCAGAAAACCCCTAAACCATAACAGTTCTCAAAAAAATAAGACTACTTTTTAAAGTTACACAGTGATGAATTTATGGAGCACCCAGAAGTATCTGTAGTTAACAAAAGAGAACAGAAGGAAAAAACTCAGGCTAACAGTACAACCAAACTGACATCTTCAGACTGCAGAGCCAAAAAATTCTTAGAAATGAAGTCACTCTGAAAGAATATTCTGAATTATTAAATGCTAAAAGGAAACCAAGCATAGTCACATGGAAATGTTAATACTGAAACATCTCTGAGGACTCCCATCATCATCATCACTGATATCATTATCCTAATGGAGTCCTCCAGGCTACTGAGTTTCTCAGAAGACCTCTCAAGAGTCATTTAAATTTCAAACCAGGTATCTTTCTAACAAGGAAATACATTGTCTATACACTATATCAGTGCAGGAATATTTTGAAGTAGATAAAATCTGGTCATTCAAGCAGAAAAGCACCGAAGTATAAAACATACACTGGTCTTGCATAACAATAGTAAAAATTTTCAAGATCAGTGCTTTTCTAAATATGCTATTATTTCTCTGCAACCTTTTTTTTTCCCAGAGGAAGGAAGGAGAGACCTAAGGCATAGATTTACTTCTCTCTCAACCTGTAATTAATTAGTTCCTCTGATGAGTTTATGAATTTAAATATCCTCATACCTGTCTTTAGGTTCCCTATACACGGAATAAATGAACATTAACGTTTTACATAATGAAGTACTCATTGTAGANTGATTATCTGGGAGAAGACAATGATCCGCACCTCACTACAACCTCCCTTCAGGTATTTGAAGAAAGCCATAAGGTCTTCTGAGTATCCTTTTGTCCAGGCTAAACATCCCCAGCTCCTTCAGCCACTCCTCATCCAGACCCTTCCCCAGTTCCACTGCCCTTCTTTGGACACACTCCAGTGCCTGTGTCTTTCTTGCAGTGACGGTCCTGGTTGTCTTAATCCTAATTAATGAAGTGCCTGTAGAACACCCACTCATCTCTTCAAAGTGCTTGCAAAGTAATTAAGTTCAAAGATAATAAGCCAAGGCAACTCAGGTTGTGACACGAACACTAAAGATGGCTTTGTTGGGAAGTAAATTCTTCTGCAGTGTATCAGGCACATTATTGGCCTGTATTTGCCTGATGGAAACATAGTACTCATCCAGCCTACTCTTAAACACCTCCAGGGATGGAGACTCCACCACCTCCCTGGGCACACCATTCCAACGAGCGATCACTCTCTCTGTGAAAAACCTCTTCCTAACATTCAGTCTAAACCTCCCCTGGCATAGCTTAAGGCCATGTCCTCTTACTCTGGTGTCAGAACAAGAGGCCTGAGAAAAGAGATCCTCACCCACCTGGCGGCAACCTCCCCTCAGGTAGTTGTAAAGAGCAATTAGGTCGCCTCTGAGCCTCCTCTTCTCCAGGCTGAACAACCCCAGTTCCAATACAAAGATGTCAAACAGTGTAAAACTGCTAAAAAGCAATTTAGCTCTTACTCTTCTTTCCAGAGCATGTTGTACAGTGCTGACAGAACCAATGAGGAATTTTAGGAAATAGAAACCCACTAAGGATGACTAACACTGCCTAAAACCAGAGAAACCATATACAGCTCTGGAAGCTCCTGAGCTATCAAGAATTGGAGTCCAAAAGCCCTACAGGAAAACAGATTGTACAAGCACAACTTTCCTTATACTCTCATACAGACATCTGCTGTCAGCCACTATCACAGCCAGGATATTGTACTGGACAGTCATTGATCTGATCCTGCACAGCCACTCGTGGGTTTGCTTCCTTTCATCTAGAAAAACATCCAACATTTTTCGCTATGAGACCATCAGCACACATGAATTAGATGAGCAATTTTGACTGATAACTTAGTTTACTTTCCAATTGGGTAAGTGTATCATCAGAAACATGAGTAATTTATCCCTTCTGTACTGTGTCCTGATTACAAACAGTGTAAAAGGAAACAATTTCAGCAGCAAATGAAAAGAGATGAAAGTAACAGATGCCCTGCTAAGGGCATTACTTTTAAGACGCAGAAGTATTTTGATCATCATTGTAAATGTGGCTGGTCTTCAAAAGAAAAAGGTACCACAGTTACTTTATGATTAAAATCATGTCATAGTTGCCATTGACTTTTCCAGATTTTCACTGCTCTTCACATCAGGCTCTTACCTGCCTCTTTAGAAATGACAGCATTTGTAAAGTTAAAAGCAATACATAAAAAATAAAGTAGCAACTAAACCATCAATATACTTAGCATCTCTAATAACACTTCCAAAGAACCCAGAGTACACAGCACCCAGAGACACCAAAGCCCTCACAAAACACTGACACATTCTACTCCTTTACCAGCACTGAATGAGGAAAGGCTGGACTGCTCCCAGGCTTCACTCACACAACCTTTCAGAGAAGCAGGGGGTAGAAATAATAAGGTAAAAATGTTCAAAGATTTTGTTCCTATATGCTCTCGTAAGAGTTGGATACAGGCAAACAACAGAGGCCCAAATCCCACAACTGTTCAGTGTCAATACCAAGAAGTGTCTTATCTTCTCCAACAGAATATTTTGTCTTGATGTCATTTCATCTGAAAAACTGCTGGACAAGTGTGGCTTTAGAGCTTTTTAGAGACTGCATAAATGAAGGAAATTCTATATGTATATTTATGTAAGTACAAAAAGCTTTCCCAAAAGCTTTTGTGGAATTGAATTTGCTATCAAGGGGCATTTCTCAAAGCCTTGATTCCTTGACATCTGTTTTCACAGTATCAGAGTGTTCTTCATCCACTTTCAGATTTTTCAAAAGGTTTCAGAGCAAACCTCAGTGTAGCAACACTGAAATTTGTGCAGCCAAGTCCTAAAATATATTTTTTTTATTTTATACCAGGTAGGTTTCAAAAACAAAGAATTCTTTGAATCTTTACTAGGATATTTAATACATAATACATATAACATATATATATATTACAAATATAATTTCTGTCTAAATGCATTTGCAAGATAACTCACAGAAATCAGTCCTATTCAATCTGAATAAACTGTACATAACTTTGCAGTATTTTTTCTGTACTGAAAATATTTATGTTTTAAAGATGACATATAATGGTAGTGTATACCTGCAATTGGATCCTGGGAAAAAATCCAAATACTAATGATACTTTTTTAAAAATACCAGAATATCTTGTTTTGTCAAGTTAATTTAATGAGTGCAAATATATCAAGCAATTGAAAAAATCCAGAGTAGAGTAATTACTCCAGCAAGACTCTGTGTGTACTATAAAAAGGAAATCCTTATTACAAGTATCTGGTACTTGTAATTTCAAATAATTCTAATATAAGCAAACATTGTAGCTTTTTTTCATTCAAAATAAGTTTAAGCCCATGAGACTTTCTCTATAGTACAAATATCTGGGAGATTAAGCCCTACACTTCAGGGTGTCACTTCTGGCAAAACCACATTTAGCAACAACTAAGAACTCTGCAATCCTGGATAACTAAACAAACAACTCAATGTTTTTTTTCTCTTTAAAGCCCTCTAACATTTGTAAATTATTTTTCTTTACCTTTGTAAGGCAAGGATACACAGAGACACATCAAAAACACTCTGTCAAGAAAGATTTAAAAAGGTAGCAGTGCAAGGTCTCATGGTGGGGATGTCAGGTCAGACTGCCATGCCCACAGTCGTCACAAAAATTCACTCTTCAATCCGTACAGGTCAGCAAAGTGTTGTCTTTGCATTACAAGACACAAATACGAAAACACAGGGCACAAATGGGAGAGGAATTAGAGAAATGTTTCCCAGAAGTGCATCCAACCCTTCTGGAAAAGGAGAAATTAAAACTCACCATCACTGAGGTCTTGCAGAAGGTTTTCTTGACATGAAAAGTCCAGTTTCACCTTAATGTTTACAATGAATGTTGCAATCTTCCCAGGTTTTAGAGGAAACTGGCAGAGGGTATCTTCTAGATTCCAACTCAAGAAATCTCCATATAGCTTCTCTGTATCAAAAGAAGTAAATATTTGATGAGCATAACACCTGCATTAAGGAAGTTTCAGATTAGAAACGTTGTAGAGAGTATTAACTAGTTTGCCATGTTCTGCTTAAAAACTAAAATATTAATATTAAGGTATTAAAAATTAATGTGACACTAGAAAGATAGAGAAGTTACTGGGTATTGACATTGACCTGGAAGCATGTAGATCACAAAGCTCAAAACATGATTTTAAGTGAAGATCACTACCAGAAAAAAAAAAATGCACAATATACAGCATTAAATATACACTTCAAATAAAACAAGAAGGGGTGCTAAAAGTTCATTTAATTTTGATTCATACAGACTTCAACCCAGCAAGGGTCACATGAATGCAGAGAACATTTCATCAAAAAAGTACACAAAACTAAATCAGCTACAATTCTGAAGCAGCTGTAACATCATTCTTTAGTTGCTCTTTGTAAGAGTCGGTCAGAAGAAGAATATTGTCTCAACGTTGTCATCAGGGACTAGGACAACGTAAGGTACCCCAAAAACGTAGGCTAAGATCATGACAAGAGTTTGCAGTGGACTGCCTACCTGCCTGAGAGTAGTGGCTGCCAGGTGCTGCTTCCTGGACTGAGACTGGAATGCGGTTCCTATGGAAACCAAGGTGCAGATACCCCAGAACAATGAGTGGTGTGGTGCCCAGTGTGCTGAACCCTTCGCTGATATGGGGGGGTGGAACGAACCATGCTGCACCTATTGTCCAAGAATCAAGGAACCATAACAACCTGCTGTCCAGGAATACGGATTTGTTCATCGCAACATGAAAACACACCCCCTGGCAGAAGGCAACTTGCCTTGGGCATGCGTGGCAGAGAAAGGCAGAAGTTGGCAAAAGACCATGGGACAAATGAGAGGGCAAGGTGTGACATCTAGGATAAAAGATAGCCCCTAGCAATGAAACTTTGAAAGCTTTCACCGCCCTGCCTGATGATGGTCTATAGGGATGCCTTCAGGATCCATTGGTGGTGGTAGCTATAACCTCTTTTCCTCTCTCTTTTCACTTTCACTCTTTCATCTGTCACGTTGCTGCTTTACGGGCACTTAATAAAGTTTCATTGTTTGATCAAAGCTAAACCCTCTTTCGGAATTCTGTTTTGCCCTCTGAGATCCTGCAAACGAACCATCACACGTCCAGGCTAGCCGACTGGAGTGTGACACTCTTTAAGCAATGGAGAGAGCTATGAAGGCTATTGGCTTTCATTATTTTTATAAAGTCTTTCTTAAACCTGAGAATCAGCTTTACAAGACACAAACAATAAGGATGCTGACAGACGGGATTAGTCTGTGTTAAAAGAAAATTCTTTAATAAATTATTTACCATTGGTCCATATGAAATGGGAAATCTGTAATTATTACGGCTTCCCTCCTAAGCTGGACATGCCAGAAAATAAGAAAAGGGGAACATATCCAATATTACTGCTCGTCAGTACTGGGTGGGGTCTTCGGTTTTGGCCAGAGTGAACCCATCCCATCGATAAATTCCACAGTCACTATCCCCTTTCCCTGAAAAGTAAAAAATCAATATGCTAAAGCAATGTATTTCCTCACCATAAACCAAGAAGAAGGACATAACCCAAGCACTTGAACACCAAACTGTTTCCAAAATGTGTTCTCATTAAGTAGATTCAATTGAAGATACTACAAGTGAAAAGACTTTTCAAGTGAGAAGAGCCCTTGCAGATACTCTCTAATTAACACAGAATCACAGAAAACAGTCAACCTCTAATTCGCAGTTCCCCAGTCATGGATTCGCCTCGTCGCAGTCTGATTTTTCCATGATTGGGGAAGTCTGTATCATGGGGCATTCATGACTGCACAGAAATCTCAACTCTCTTGGAAGTTAGACTTCTTTGCTATGGATACTCAGTCTCACATTTCAAGTGAGAAGATAACATCCTCCTTAGAAGCAAAGCATTCCTGCATTACAAAAGAAGCTGCAGCTTAAAGAAACTCAGTGAAACTTGCTGAAGTTTTGCTACTTGAGTAGAAACAATTCCCTTAATGTTATTAGATAACTGGGCTGTGAGAAAGAGGCATTATGTATAGAAACAAAAGCAAGTCCTTAGGTATGAAAAGCTAACAGGAGCTGCCTGCAGCCTCCCTTCACCTTCCCTGCCTGTGGGTTCGCTGGCTGGGAGTCCCGGAGACGCCGCCAGCCTCCGCATTCAGGTGCTGAGCAGGTCCTGCACAGCAGCTGATTTTCATGGTTACCCACAGCCTTTGACAGTCGGATTCAAAAAACAGCTGCCTCTACCAGCCAGGACTGGATCCCTGCCCCCTGTACTGCTACTCCGAGCCCTGGCCCCAGCCCCCGGGAGCTCAGCTGCCACTTGGCTGCTCCTCATAGCTGCGTTCCCTGCCACAGCACCGCGGGCACCTGTGTCGGGGACGTAACACAGCTGTGAGGGGTCAGAAGTACGGCCCCACCGTAGCTTCTCAGCTCGCAGCAGAAGCCCAGGACACCCACGGTGGCAGATTAGGCAAAGGGACCCCTCCGAGGACTCCCTGTGCAGGCACATGGCAAAGAAGACCCCCTTTGCTCCTCTGACTCCTCACACCATACAAGGAGCTTCTGGGAATGCCTTCCAGCTGCTCCGAAGCTGTGGGGGCAGAGCAATGGGGCAAATTTGCATATTAATGAGCTGCCTATCAACATGGACAGAGGGCTTCGCGGGTGGGGAACAAGACCCACGGTACCACGATATTCAAGGGCTGACTGTATTCCGAGTTGGAAGGAACCCACAAGGATCATCAAGTCCAACTCCCAAGTGAATGCCCATACAGCGAATGAACCCATAACCCTGGTGCCATGACCACCAGGTTTTATCCATCTGAGCCAATCTCAGGGTCATGTCATTTTATTTTTTTTTTCACCTGTAATTAGAACGAAGATCTAAGTGATTGAGTGTCCTAGGGTGACTCAATTGTGTATATATATTCCATATCTTTGTGCTTCGCTTCATCCAGAAGGGCTATTTTGTTGTGGATACTGGTCCTTAGTGACCAAGGTCATTTTCTCTCTCTATCCGGAAGAGGAGAAAAACCAAATTTCCAGCAGCACACAGAATACAGCTGCAGAGGTTTGGGCTCGTTACTTGCTCTGGCACAGCTGCACTGTATAAAACCGGAGAAGGACGCCATGGGTGGGTGTGTTCCAGCCCTGGGAGGTCCTTTCTTTGCACATTTCCTTGCTGCACTCCAGCCACTAGAAGAGAGAGAGAGGGCCTGCAATCCCCCACACACACTGGGGGTTCTTCCTGCCTATCTTCTGCTTTCCCCTCCAGTGCATCCATCAGGACCCTGAGCTCCAGCTACTCTCTGGGCACCTGAGAAGTTTCTTCTGGGACGGTCTGGTGGAATTTGGCTGAGTTCTGCAGGACTTTTCACATCACAGGACTGTGGAATATCTCAGGGTTTGTTTGGGTTTTTTCTCTCATAGCAATAGACTCTGCTGTTTAAAAATGTTGTTACAATCACCTGTTAGTCAAGAGTTGTAAACAGCAACTTGTTTCATGATTTTACTAGATACTCAATCACTAAAATCATAATAAATATCACATAATAGCTTACCCACGACCTAACCTCTTACCCTAACTCTTAACAGATTTCAAGGTCTGACACAAAAAAGTCCACATTAACAATTTGCAAAGAGAAACTTGATAGAAAAGTCTTTTGAGATCACAAGAACCTCAGTTCTTTTCAATCTTAAGTCACCCGGTAAATCTGGCTTTTTCCAACAGCTTATTTTCATGTAAGCACCTCAAAATAACTATCAGTTTTAAAAGCAGAGGCATCTCACTTCTGTGAGTAGATGCAAGAAACTGAAGGTTCCACCTGACAGGACC
Organism: Pitta sordida; assembly: GCA_013390025.1. Taxonomy (NCBI): domain Eukaryota; kingdom Metazoa; phylum Chordata; class Aves; order Passeriformes; family Pittidae; genus Pitta; species Pitta sordida. The sequence continues at coordinate 296,568 of WEKX01028956.1, forward strand.
CTGAATCACCTAATCCTAAATTCTGCTTTCAAAAGAAGGTTAAGATGATTTCCAGAGGTTCCTGTAGACAACACACATTTTTCATTGTACGATTCTGATGGCACAATTCTCAACCAGTCAGAACAAGTAGCATTCAGCGCCTTTCAAAACTCACTCTCATTTCTATTTCTCACAGATAGTGATTTAAATGTTGCAGTTTTTGAAGATGCATGCTTATAGCTTATTCATTTTCCTTTTTCTAATAAAGAAAATTCTCTTGGCTTCTATCACCTAAACTATTGTCAGATACACAAAGGGGCTTCATTGTAAACATTTTCAATAGAGAAAGAAAATACAGGATGAAGCAATTAGAAGTTTTACTGATCTCTCATGTCTGAGTGCAGCAACTCTTCTCCTTTTACCCCATTATTTTTACCAGAAGTTATAATGGAGAATTAACGGTTTTAAAGTTGCCATGAGTCTCCCTTTCAACACTGTGAACCAATTAACAGTGTAAAATTACATACAAAGAGTCTGATTAACATGTGACTCACATGCCCATACATTCCACCATTTAATACATTTCATTACATAAAATTCACTATTTAATATGAGTGTTTGGTCTTTCCATTCCACACATACAGCACCCAGCACAGGAGGAGCATGTGAGAATTACTGAAATAAGAACAGTAAGTCATCATACATTTCAACTTCTAAAATTACTCCTGGTGACAAGTCTCAGACCGAAAATCTATCTTGAGATGATTGGCAACTCCTATTCTCTCAGGCTGCAGAGAAGAGGATACTCAAAAAAAATTCACGAGCTTGAATACTGAAATGAACAAAAATCACAAGGTATCACACTGCATTTTAATGCTCTGGCACTGACAGAATAAAACCTGCAATAAAATAAGGTATTTCTACTGCCAGTAAGGATTATGTTGCTTGTCACCTGCAGTTCTTCTGTTAATACCATTTTCATAACAATGCCTCAGAGGACAAACCAAAAAAAAAAGAAAATCACAAAACAAAAGCAGGATTCACCTATCAGGCTACCTTTTAATACAAATAGGGACAGAGCATTTTGAAAGAATTAAATGTACACAGGGGATGTGCTGTATTTCTTTCTTAGCTTCAATTATTCTTTTAACTCACAATAGCTTACTTTATTTATTGCCTTGGTGTTAAAATCTTCTATCCCATTATTTTCTTATTGCTCACTGAATAAGATAGAAATAGGTTTATTTACTTCCACTCCCTCAAGTAGGACAACATTACTGCTAATGGTAATTTATTTAATTAACTAATCAGCATATTTAGACATAAGGAGAAAATAATTTAGACCAAGATTCTTCCTCTTTACTAGTTATTCCCTGAGGAATTTTTCTCCCCAGAAACATCCAAATGAAATCTAGATTTTTAAAAAGCAGGTGACCCTTTAGCACACAGAGTGTTCTACAATTTCTTTCATTTTCTTTCTACATTTTCTTACATTCTCTTTCATGTCTATATTTCTACAATAAAATCAAACTGAATTATTTCAGTTCTGTAATGAGGACTATGATATTTATTCTAAACTGACCTAAAAGAGGTGTAACACAACTAGTCCCCCCTTTTATCAGAGAAGTGACTATTATTATCTCTAAATATAAATCAGCATACACACCCTTGGTGTTGACTGTTTTTGCTGTGACCTCCAGTTTCTCCAGTGGTTCTGTTCCAATATTTTCTAATTTAATGATGAGCTGCTGGGTCTCTCCATTGTAAAGCTGGACAGACACATTAGTGGAGATTTCATCCCCTGAAGAAGGTTGAAGTGTATGAGCAGACCTACAAAACGTGACAAACAGACAAACAAAATATTATGATGGGAATGTAAGAGCCCGTTCAAGTTTCTCTCTTAATTATTCTTTGAAGACTCAGAAACTACTGCTCTGCAACCTTGAAGATATTATTAGAGACTATTATCCATTCTCACTTAAGCCAAGGTCATTTTTTATAACCAATAAGGACAAAAGTGACATTTCGAACAGTATAAAATGTGTATTCTTAATTGTGAATGCTTGACAAAATTGCTGCAAAAACTGTAAGAAAGGGAAAAGAGGGGAGAAAAAAAGAAGCAAGAGCAGGTGATTACAGTGAGCAGTTCTAATGGAGAGCACAGGGCATAAACTTCACGGGAGAAATTCTCTGTGCGAAAGGGGAAATCGTGACTAGGAATGAATTCTTTGGAGCATGAACAAGGGAAGGAGGCTGCAGGACAAGACAGATGGGCAGAGGCTCTGTTTCTGACTGTATTTTTTGGGTTAATGCAAAGTGGTCAGAAGGCATCAAGGATACAAGGACAAAAGCTACTGAGATTAATGACCAATAAAGTCACTGGTAAATCCAGGTTCAGTAACTTCTTTTGGCAGGGATTCCTGCCGCCCTCCCCTTCCACCCCAGTCTTCCTTACCAGATAAGCAGCCTCCACAAACAGGAGCAGATTTCAGTCTTTCAGAACCCATCAGTGACAAGGACTTACGTGTCTTTTGATCATTTAAAATGTACTGTCACGAATCGTTACCATACCCACTCAGAAATTTGGGCATGTGGAGTGACAACAAAGAAGGAATTTCTTTCTTCCCTTATATTTACACAAAAGTATCAGGGAATGGCATAGTAAATAGTCGAACAAATGGCATTTTTAATTGCAGTATAAAGGTACATGTGTTTACTAGTGATTCTTTGTATACAGTATTTTTCTCTCTTTTTCTTTATTTTGTAACAATTACATTTGCACTAATAATGGTGTCTGGATTGGATTAAGGCACAATCAGTATTTACAAACAATAAATTTTTGGCTTTATACATTCCTCGTTGCCTTAAACAAGGTTCTGAGCCTAGCAGTGCTGCATAGTTATTTCAGTATATTGGGAATTGCTCATCGAGAATGCAACCTTTAACACCTTCCACACCAGCCTGCAGCTTCAAAACTTCCTGGTTCTTGCGAAAATAACTGATATCTGTTTTAATTTATCCTTACTAGAAGGCTTTCATTGTTTTATTTATAAATTTCTAATTTCCTTCTCTCAATTTTCTTACTTCATAGATTTTTCCATCAAAACTGTTTCACTCAGTACTCTAATGTTTTAATATACTAATAATATATATGGCACATATATACTTAATATATGGCACGTATATATTTATGCATAATTACAGATACATATAGCAATGAAAAAAACATACAAATAAAATTATTCTCAACCCACAAGAAGCTCCATTACAGCTTCTGCTAAACTGTGCTTATTAAATTCATCTCCCATAACAGTTCAATTAAAAAAAAACATTTTAGAGTTCTAACAAGACATTATGGTCTGCCTAGGAAGGACTGGAATTGTAATTGCTGATTTGACTATTCCCCTTAATATCAGACCAATTGCTAAAGGAATTATAAACAGCTATACACCTTTGCTATTCCAAACAAATCTTGTCCTACATACCAGCAGTTTCACCTACAATGAAGCAAGGCAAAAAAGCTTGAGTAGATAATGTTCCACATTATCAGATGGACATACACTCACAAAGAGCAGATATTATACTAATTTAAGAGTATTCACAAGTCTCTCTGTATTTCAATAGCAAATATTAATTTTGATTACAGCTAAACCACACAGACTCCATTCTCTAGCAGAATTTTTAGAGGGAGTTTACCAATATGTAACCCAACCCATCAAGGTAACTACTTTAAATAGCTCTGTAATACACTGCCATCAATATGGCCCATTCCACATTAGAAAAGAAGAACTCAGTATGGAAAAATCAGAAAGGCATAGTGAAGAACACAGTCAAATAAGGAGATTCATATATATATATATACATATACACACCAATATATAACTGTTTTTATCATGTGATCCTGATGATCAGCCTAAGGATAATAAATGGAGCCGAGATCTTCCAAACAACAGAACAATCCCTGTGGCACCCAAGCTGTCAAGGCGGTAAGTAACCAAAGGCTGTTTCCTGATCCATAGCTAAAAGGAATATTTAAAAATACCAAACCAACCCCATCCCCCCTAAAAAAAACCCAAAACAAAACTGAAACTCTGTACTTTTATAGCTCTGACAAACCGTGGATGGATGGCAAGAGTTTAAAAGACAGTGATCAACACACAGCTCAGTAGGTGAATGCTCTCGTGCCTTGAAAAGCTTCAGAATTGAACTGAATCGGTGCCTTACCAGGTCTCTCTGTGATCCTAGAATTAGTCAGCCACGTTCTTCACCAAAACCAAAAAGCTCACAAAAACCCACACAAACAACCCACACATGGTACTACTGTGTCCTTCTAGGCAAGTGAATAAGGGAGTTATTTAGTTGATTCTTCCTGTACCTCTTAAACATATTTCTTCTATATTATGGTATCGAGTTTGGGTCCCTCTTGAGCAATGGAATTATTGATCAATTCTGAAGCAAGTCTAGGAGAGGGCTGTCAAAATGACGAGGAGATCAGAGCATGATATAGGAGTTTAGGTTAAAAGAGATTTTTTTTTTTTTCAAATGGAACAAACCTATCATCTAATCTGGATTACTCCTTTACTTCAAAATTTTATGGAATTATAGCCTTTAAAGGATTAGTTCTTTTAAAAGTATGACTTCAATAATGAATAACCATTACACTCCCTCAATTAATTAAATCTCAAAGTATTTTCTATGAAATCCCATGTTTTCAGGTATTAAAACAAAAACCTTAGGTTTATACTCTGGAGTAAGTAGCACAGATACAGATCACATTTTATTTCAATTAGGAAGTGATTATGTTATCAGAAGAGTTTTTACTCAGCATGTGACTAACACTTAAATGATGACTTTATTTGGTGTTATTTATTTCAACTTCTCACCTTGGAAGGGAGGTGCTGATCTGCAGCCTTGGCAAAGCTGGAATGACTTCAACAGTGCAGCCATTGGTCTTCACTCCTGGTAGATTGTCCAGAAGGCAATCACTGAAGACCCCAAAAACTGAAGTATGGTAACCTGAGTTTCAGAGGACACCACCAGTTCATTGTGAATTTTACTGGTTTTTGGAAGGTTTAAATGTTTAAGTTTACTGAGAGACTCTTCGCAGAACACAAAATAGGTAAAAGGTTTTCAAACTCCCTGAACAACAACATTTATAACTCATTTATGACATACAAACAACACAAATGTACAGGTTGCATCTGTGACATGTAAAATAAAAGGAATTTTAAAGAGCCTGTGATTTCTATGGATTCAATGAATTATAAGTTCTGTAGAACTCTTTACAAGATCAAGATCACAAGTCACAGTACAGAGACCACCATTTTACACCATATCACCTAATTCACCAGTGCCCATAAAATGCGTTATCCTTATGCTAACCATTTCCTATTTCCTCCAAAAAATGTTCATCGGAAAAATCTCAACTGCAACCAGGAGGATAAAAATTCTAAAGGAAATTATTAGGGGAAAAAACATACATGCACAGACACAGAAACACCTGCCATGATACCACAACCCACCCTCTAAGAGTGCAGTTTAGTAGAAGAATATCTGTATACCCAATTCCTTGCCAGGCAATATTTATGAGCTATATCTGAAGAAAAATTTGATACATTGACACACAAACAGCTGCCAAGTACAGAAATCCACTCCTCTCCTTGCAATACATTTTTAGTCTGTGCAACTAAAAGCAGAAAACTACGGCATGAATGTTCTGCATGCTTTGATGCTCTTCTGTATTCACTGAAATAGTTTCTGGGAGAAAAAAATCCAAAAATTGTTTTACGAACAGAAAGAAAAGCACTCAAGAAAAACTCAGTGAGAACAGAGCTTCTTCAAGTTCAAGGCCATCTACTTTTAGTGTGTTGCTTTATTAAAACAGTTCTTATTCTGTAACTTCGTATTCCAGGAACACATACCTAAAATTATGTGTTGGTAAAATTACTCAGTCCTACTACATGTTGAATCCACCGTTTCCACACATAGATCCTTTTCTAGGAGACTCATCTGCTTGTCTTCTGCAAAAGCTCTTTAATTTTCTGACTTAGTACAAACACACTTTTATTTAGGCTTATTAATGAAATGGTATCTCGACTGCAATAGTCTACACACACTGGCTAAAGTGTTTCTACAAAAACAATCTGCTAAAATTTCTGTAATCTTACAAGAACACGATTAATTAAGAAAAAAGGAACTGCAAGATTATCTCCTGCATTCTCAGGGAAAAGTTCAAGTAATCCTCTTCAGCAGCTTTCCAAATGAAGCATTAATAAAGGGGAGTTGGAGTTCGTTACCCTTCTCCTCTCAAACACGAGATACTGTAAGAATGTGCCTGTTTCTGCTGCTGCAACCAAGTGATTTATCAGGCTGCTTTTAATGAAGTCTAGTACAGAAGACAGATTTCCTTTTTGGTTTGCTTTTTTCTTTTAATTACTGAGGTTGATTGATGAATATATACCTGGCACAGGAAGTCACACAATCCATGGAGGTGTAGAACACAAGGTAGAGAAAGAGTGACTAGAGACATCCCTTACCATTGACAGTGATCTGTCCAGTGGTTTGAGGAACACCGACAAGAGTCACAGGATAGAGACCAGATTCTGCAGGTAGGGAAAGAGCTGCAGGAAGAGACTCAAACTCCACTCCTGTTGTTAAGAGACCCTGAAAAAGCCACACCAAACAGATAAAGCCGTTACAACATACATTTTTATGCCGTGTACTTGTATTTTAATCCCTTGCATTACATCACCCAAAGTTTTATGATTTATTCAAAGTGGCTCATAGCAGTTATTTTGGGGTTTGAGTTCCAGTGACTGTAGCCTGCATCCAGAATTACAGCAAGATTGGTATTCAACAGAGAAATGTCTCAGGATCCGAGGTGGGAATGATGTATGAAAAACCTAATAAAAATGTATACGCAAGCACAGCCAAAAGAATCAGTGATATCACCTGCATGGTGCTGGTTTGTACCTACATTTAATTGTATCTGTGACCTTACTTACGTATTTGATATATTTGGAGCACTGGAAATCAAACACCAGTAGCAGCTCTTGTTTAGCTTTAATTACTTGGCCAGAAAATATTTTCTATGGGGGAAAAAAATTAGTATTTACAGATAACAGAGCAAGTTTAGCTTTACTATCCATGCTAAACATTTCAGTGAGTTGCAATAAGGCATTCATTTTGCTAAATTGATCCTCTCTCAAGCCTAGATGTCTGCAGTTACTCCATTAGTGTCAGAGAAATCTTTCAGCATCCTAAATTTAAAACATGGCACAAAACAAGGAACAAAGCAGAAAAACAATTATTTAAGCAACTCTGATACAGAGCATTACTGTCTTTAGCAGACAGGGTTTTCTTTAAGCTCAGTTAATGAACTTAAGATGCTTGAGCACGGAATGTGCTGTTACAAGTAAGAAATTTAATGCTGGAAAGCATATGAGTCCAAGTTACCAGTTGGTTTTGTATACACATAAATATTTATTTTTATTTTTAAATAAAGATGCCGCACAAATATCTCCATCAATGAATGCAGTAAGCACAAATGGATTAAATCTCAGCTCCATGAGGATGAGTCACGGGAACTCAGAACTAAGTGAAAGAGGCACGTTCTATTTTTGTGAAGAGAGATGAACAAACTCATTGATTGCGCCACAGAAGAACTCAAAGAGGCTGACGACTGAACAAGGAGTTCAAGCAGCAGCAGCATTACCTGCACAGTGTCAGAACACCACGATGGCTTCCCTCTGAAAACATCTCTGACTGCCTGGTTTATAATTCAACTGGGTTTGGAATGGAGCCCCTCTGCTCCTGGTGTCAGCCATGAAGAGAGGCTGACCCTCTATGTCTCTAGTCCTCAATCAGAGATGAGGAAAATTGATGCCTGTATAAGAAGTATTTAAAGAAGTGCAAATGGCACCACCAGATTTACTTGACAACGGCTGACACTCGACCTGCCACATACTTCAAGCCTTTAATGGCCTGACTGGCACTGGGACTAACCACCAGCAAGTTTTCCTCAAGCAGTTGCTGGATATGAACCAAAACCAACCCACCAGCACTCACAAGACAAGTTCAGCGATTAGCAGAACTTCTTCCCTCCTTGGAAGGTAGAGCATTCTGCAAAGCTAAAAAGTTTATGTACATGCTATGGAAGGACTAAAGTAATGCTTTTCACCCAAGGTTTTTAAGAGCCAGTCCTAAACATACAAGAAGCTTAAGAAAGCCAACAAAGCAGGTTTCTCAGGTTCTTCATTTCTCCTCTACTCAAGATCTCAAGTCATCAAGATTTTTAACATACCTAAGAGCTATAAAATCTTTTATTCTAGCAGTGACTTCTTTGTGGGCTTGACACTTTTGAGACACTTAATTCAACCAAAGCCTCTCTTGCTTTGTGGAAAGATGTATTTAAGAACTTTGTCTTTGATCCTGCACAAAAGGCAATTCCAGTATTTTACTTGAGTTATAAGTAAATATTGTGTCAAACTCTTATTTCTACTGTATTTTTGTTTTCCTCCAGTTTCATGTGGAGACTTCAGCTCTCAGCAGCAATCCACAAAAACATAAGGAAAAACTAATTCTGTCTTCCTATACATTCACCACCCAGGGTATCAGAGCACTGACACTTTATGATTCCCCCATTAATCCTCCCAAAGAAACGAGGTGAACATTCACACTTCAGTACTGACATAGCCTCAGGCTTCATCACAATCACTCTGCTTTTGCTTCGGCTGAAGCAAATTTTAGAACACAAACAAAAGGTGACCCCATACACACTGCAAAACTCACTTTTAAATCAGGTACAGAAGTCTTTGTAAGATTATTTTAGTACCAAAACCAATGAACTGCTACTTAGCCTAATATTTAAACACATTTGAATTATTCAGGACTCACTTCACATAAAAACTTTCATCCAAGGACTTAAAATCCCACAAAATCAATGATAAAAATTTTCTTGTTTACTATCAACTACAGCAAATTTAAATACACTGTCAGGGACCCCTAAATATTATCGAATGCAAACCAGAAAAACAAAGAGCTTTTCTAGAGAACAAACACAATGCAAATGCTAAAACACCTGCACTAAACACATACTATGCCTGGACTAGAGATTAAAGTGCTTCAAGAGCATTAATACAAAAAGGAGAAGGCAGCATTCAATTCTCTCATTTTCAGAGTTTTACCATTTGGTAAAACTTTCAGTTTTTAAAAGTAAAGATACAGTATTAAGAAAGCATTAAAACTCATTGAAATGGGGAAAGAATGATTATAAACATCCTAGGCTTCAGATTTCCCAACATGAACTGAAATCAAGATATTTACCCCTAAAACTCAACACACACCAGTTTTAAAAGAGTGACACATCTCGAACGTCTTAAAGAAATCTTCCAGATCCTTATTTGCTGACTTGTAGAATCCTGCAATATTTGCCCAACATTGCCCTCTGGTGCTTGAAATTTCGTAGCGTCACAGTGAAAAGCTACTCAAGGCTGAAGCACTCCCATATCCTTTAACTAAACATACCAGCCACACACCAAAAAAGAAAAGGAAATGTGTTGACTCCTCTTCATGAGAATCTTATTTCAAGTAATAATAGTTAACAATCATTTAGTGATCATTGCTCTTTCTGACCCTACAGGAGAAGATCATCCGTACACAAAGTTTCCTCCAGAGCACATATGAATCCCACACAAGTCAAGTGCTTTACACAAAAATTGACAAATATTTATTTAAAAGGGAAATTTCCCCATGATTTCTAATAAGGTTATTTTAGGCAGACCTAGGAAAAGACCAAACAACCGGTTTTACTCTTCTCCCCCTTCAGCTTTTCGTGTGCATTCCTGCCCAGTACAGTCTCTATTAAATGTAGTTTAGAAATAAGTAAATACTCCCTCAAAACGGCAGAAACAGTAAAAGATGTAAACTCAAGAAAGAGCAGTTCATGGAAACAGTTTAAGCCACCACAGGCAAAGTTCAGGGACTGGTTATACAGAGAGATTTATCAAAACTGAGGCAGAATTTTTCAACATCACCATAGAGCTCTTGGCTAATAGCACAGTTTCGAAGATGGTTTTTCTCCTGCTTTTAACACGAAACTTGAGAAACAAAGAGGGAAAGGAGTTAAAATCTTGGAGGACTTAGCACACTTTGCAGCACATCTTCATATGCATTTTATTTTAATCGTAGATCTCCCCCCGACTGTACTGTGATTTACTGATTCAAACATTTGTCTCAAGACACAAAATAAATCCACTGGAGATTTCCCAGAATTTTGGGGATTTTTTTTTTCTGAAGGCTTGAAACATGAAGGTCATTTTTTCCAGGATAGAAAACTGCAGTAACGGCAAAAGGGATGGAGGCCATCACTCACATACCTGAACAAGTCTGCACAGAAATCAATATTCCCGGGAGAAAAAGCCAAGTGATGTATACACTTATTTACAGCTGAACATCCCATCTCCCAGTAACTTGGGCTCCAGCACCAGGATAACAAAAATATTCTACCTAATCCATCACAGCCAAAGCTAGTCAGGCTCGTTTTTCTCCTCATTCTGCTGATTTAAGGCACCTGCTAAGTTTTATTAAAGCATTGCTTCTGATCACCCCCATCTCTCCTACTTTCCTTTACTGACTGAAATACAGTTGTTGGACATAATCCCTTCCACGTTTTCATTTGCCATTTACAAACACTACTGCACCTTTCAGTGGATCAGCCTTCTAACCATATGGACAAACCAGAAACATGAAATACAAAAAGACACAAAGGAATACAGAAATGGGACAGGCATTAAATATCTAAATAGAAACCCTAATCATGAATATGTGTGACGGGAAATAAACAGCAACAACAAAGATGGGACAAGCACTTTGAGAACAATAAAATACAAAGAAAATCAATTCTTCAGGGCTTATCATCTGAGCTACCCCGATCAGAGTCCTGTGTCCACAGTGGCACATCACATCTAGAAATTCAATGCCTTTTACTTAAGCACACCTCAATTAACCTACATGTACCTGGCATTAATACACACTTCAAATAATGAAAAAGCTTGAGGAGCCTTTCCCTAGGTTAACAAGCTGTGCTCAATACTAAGTTGTTTACCATCACAACTTTCACCCATAACAAACAAACACACAGTAGGAAAAGAACCATGTTAAAAGCTTGGATCGATGGCTCCAGCCTTCATTAAAATGAAATACGTTCTGTGAGAACCACAGACCTGAATTGTAAGGTAAGGGAAAGGGTAAAATTAGAAAAAAAGGACTAAAACTATAGATTTCAGGACAGTGACATGCTGGTGAATGGTGACCACGAAAAGGATGAAGGAAGAGGAAATCAAGACGTGGAGAACTCAAAGAACTGGTCAGACCACATCTGTGGTCCAGATGTGTGCAGTTCTGGGCTCCCCAGTTTAAGAAGGATGTTGAGCTGCTTGAGAGGGTCCAGAGAAGGGCGACAAGGATGGTGAAAGGACTGGAGAACAAGCCCTATGGGGAGCGACTGCTAGAGCTGGGATTTTTCAGCCTGGAGAAGAGGAGGCCCAGAGGTGACCTCATTGCTGTTTACAACTACCTGAGGGGAGGTTGCAGTCAGGTGGGTGTAAATCTCTTCTCTCAGGCTGCCACCACCAGAACAAGAGGACATGGCCTTAAGCTATGCCAGGGGAGGTTTAGACTGGATGTTAGGAAGAGCTTTTTCACGGAGCGAGTGATCCCTCAGTGGAATGGTCTGCCCAGGGAGGTGGTAGAGTCACCATCCCTGGAGGTGTTTAAGAAAAGACTGGATGAGGAACTCAGTGACATGGCTCCAGGGATGTGGGTTCGAGCCCTGGGTGGGCATTACCTTGGGAGTTGGACTAGATGATCCTGTGGGTCCCTTCCAACTCAGAATAACCTGTTGAACCTGTGAACTGCCAGCGATTGGAAACAAGCCTGATGGAGTAAGTTATACAGCAAAGGTGCAGTGCTGAGTCACATAGAAGGAAAAAAGCTGTGGGATAAACAAGCTGAAACTACCACTAAATGACAGAAAAGGAAATGCTTGCTATGAACCTGAGTCTGTGAGAGTAAACAGTCTGAAAGAATGTGATACGTGATGAGAAATCAGACAAGAAATGGGTATGGGGACTGCAGGCATGAGTACTTGTTCATAATAAAACAAATCATCTTAAAATATTAAACAATGCTCTGAATAATTTAAATAAAAACAAAGTTTATTATTGTGATAAAGGAATAACTATATTCACATTCCAGAAAGCTCACAGATGAGACTGGAAAACCAGAACAATTTAGGCTGGAAGGAAAGGGTACAGGTCCTCTTGCTGAGCCCAGTGCTCAAAACAGGAGCAACTTTGGTGATAGTTTTGGTTTTTCACTGTCCTGTGCTCTCAAGTTTTGAAGATTTCTAAAGACAGAGACTCCACGTTCCCTCTGGGCAACCAGTTCCAGTCTATGATCACCCTCGGAACAGAATTTTCCGCTTGGAAAGCTGCAGCATCTTCACTGACTCCCACCCTTACACTGGACACCTCTGTTTTCGCTGCACCTTCCCATTCTGGGATTGAGGAAAGCAGCAGGAATTACCCCAGTATTCTCCTCCACCACCAGCTGAACAGATGCAGCTCTTTAACCTCATCCTCATCTGTCACGTGCTCCAGCCTGTCCATCACTGGTGATTCTGCCGGGCTGGCACCTGGATGTTTCTATTGTGTGGGGAGCTCAAAACCAGGCCTCAATTCTAAAGACATTGTCTCTCAAATTCCAAATCGAGGGGAACAATTACTTTCCTCAGCTTGCTGGCTGCAGTCTTGATATCACAGACAAATCAATCAAAATCAGCCAATTTCTCCCAAAGAGCCAACATTGGTGCAAATCAGAATTTCTCAAAGCGCTCTATTTATGGAGCACTGACTAAAGAATTATGTTAATCACTTCAATTATTTGCATCTACTTTGCATGCCTGCTTACCAATGGAACTGGAATTCAGTGTTAATTCAAAGACAGAGCTTCATCACGTCAACAGTAAAGAGAAGTACTCATGCTACTAAATTAAATTGCTCTGGAAATGGATGTTGTGCAGATCTACACAAATAACAGCATTCCGAGTCCTTGAGTGCATGTAAGCACTTGTAAGAAATTTCTTCGTTAAGAAATTATCCAAGTTTTTAAAATGTACAACTACATCATTACTTACACAATACAAATCAGTCTGTAAATCAAAATGCCAATAAGGCATTTTACTGTGCTATGAGCAGGATCTTTGGGCATCTGCAATTTCTATGGAAAAACACTCTATAATATGTGATGTATTATCAGTAACTTAGGTCAAATGACTTGACTAGACACTGCAGTTAGACCTATCAATAAAAAACTCCAAACAAAAATCATGGGCAAATAAATGTAAGCTGACTCACTTAGTCTGATGGAAGGCTGGGCTCTAAGAGATGGGCTTAATTTCTAATGCAATATTAAGGTTAATATTAATGTTAAAAATATNTATTAAACATCAATGACTATGCTGGATTAGGACAGAGCGGAGATTAAGTTGGTCCAATAGTTTGAGGATTTTTAACTTTTAAATGAAAAGCCATTTTTTAAAAAAATCCTGTTAGTTGGAATAAAGAAGGTGAGAGAAAAACCCAGAATTTCCTTTGTTCCAGGATACACTGAAGTACTAAAGGGCTTAAGTTTGAGCCTTCTAACCTTACATACTTCTCTGTGTTTTAAGCTTTTTTTTTCACTCCCTTCTGATCATTTAACATTACAGTGTTTTCAAATAACAAACATCACTGGGAAGAGCAGATTCATGAGCTGAAGCTTCTATCAAAACCCAAAGCTTCTTGGAACTATTTTAGTTCATCAGATTTTTCAATTGTGGTCAAAATGAGAATTTGAAAAGCAATGATGAATGCAGATTTTTAAATTACAGTAGCAAGTGTACAATAATTATTAGGCTTCAGGATATAATTATAACTTTAAAAGTAGCGAAATGTTTGGAATTGATTTACGGGTCAGTGCCAGTTAAAGCATTTAAACACCCTGAGTGGTAGAGACTTTCATTTCAATACCTCATCACTAACAAACATGAGAAAATTGATAACACTGCACTGTTAAACTGAGGTTATGCTGGGCTAAACAATATTTTTAACTATTTAATTGATAGAAAACCACACTTGAAAGTCCACATCAGAATTTTTTTCAGAAAAATAACAGAAAGAGAATATTTAGGGAGATACATACCATGTTTTCTACTCGGAGCTCAAAAGGCATAGGGTTGTAAACCATCAACTGAACTTCACAGACATCTCCCTGGACCCATTGGAAGTCTATAAGAAATTATCATAGAATTAATACAGGAACGACCTAATCAGAATGTTACAAAGAGGTAGCAGCAGCTGAGCTGTCAGATTGTTCTAATACTTAATATCTCCATATAATCTCAATAGCCCAAGTCCTGCTCAAGAGCATTGTGGGACAAAAGCTGTAAATCCCAGGCAAAGCAATGTGTTACAAAACTGGAAACACTCACAAAACATCAACTGTGCTCCAAAGGCTAAACATAACATTGGCAAAATTAACTCAGGCATCAGTTGAGGGTCACAAAACAGAGGCTTGAGCAGTAGCAGTAACTGTTGAGTAAATTGTGAAAATACTTTGGTAAGACAATGAAGTAAAATATCTCAGGAAAAAAATATACTTTCAGTTCATATGTCACTATAAGATAAAGGTTCAACTCCCAAGATACTCCACCCCGCCAAGTTTAAAATGTTTAGGTTTTTATAATTTTAGGAGACCAGGCAGGATGGGGCTCTGGGTAACCTGGAGCAGTGGAAGGTGTCCCTGCCCAAGGCAGGGAGGGTTGAAACAAAATTATCTTTAAGGTCCCTTCCAACCCAAACCATTCTTTGATCCTACAAGGAATTTACAGAAGTGAGGTCAGCAGCAGGGATGCAAGATCTGAGAAGTGTTCAATGCAGAAAGATTATTTCAGATCAGCACTTCAATTTTTTCAGCTCAAAAGATTTTCTCTACAGTTCAAATGTCTCACAGTTAACCACATGAACCTGAGGTTCAGACAAAACTCAATGCAACAAAATTCTCCATGAAAGCTCAGGCACTGCATTCCAAATGAAAAAATAGATGCCTTATCCATATTTGTTAAATAAATCATGATTATAACCTAAACTGTAACATACACATATTGGCTTTTACTAGTTCACTCCATGATTTTAACATACACTACTAACACTTTTTTATTAGGATATTAGAAAATGTCCAGTAAAAAGCCTGGATTATCAATATTAAGACTTCAATTCACAGTTGAAGCCATCTGTACTCTAATTGTACATTAACAATCATTTACTATCTGATTACACTTTGCAAGCAATATTAAAGAGCTCAAGGGAGATGTACTTAATGCAAATGTTTAACTCCAATTAATGCTAGTGGAAATTAAAAACATACATCCTGGGATGGTAATGGGTTATAGTACTGTGAAACCTTAAAAGCAAAACTGTTGATTAAAACAAAACGTTCCAATGCACAATGGTATGAGATGTTCTGTACATTTGTTATTTAATTGCTTATTGGAGTCCACAATGCTTTATCATTCTGCAGTCCCCAAAACAACCAATGGCTGCTCCACACAGGTAATGAAGCACTAAAGTCAACTATTATGGTTTAGTGCAGCAACAGAGGCACCTGCAGGAGCCTCAACAGGCACTTCCGTCCTAAATCTCCCCATCCTAACAACTACCACACGAAGGACTGTCTTTTCTGAAAATGTTTTCAATGCCATCATGTAAAAAGGGATTCTGAAAAATCAGAAAAACATATTGGAAACTCTTGATTTCACCTAAGTATTACTCTAAGCAAATGCAAACCATTGATTTACCTAAAGTTTTAATGTCTTTACTTCCAAAACAGGAAGGACTTGAAGGTTGTTCTTTAGCCTTTACTGATACAATCCCTCCCTCAGTGTAGAAGGCTCCCTGAACTGCCCCTCACAATGGAACTGAGGTCGCCGGAAGCCGTGCAGAGAAGGGAAACTAAACAAGAAAGATTATTATTTGAGACTTAGCACGAAGTAGGACCATGGCCCCATGGCACTGACCTCCAGAGATTCCAGACAAAGAGCATCAACACCAAACTGAGAGCGCCAAAGAGCATCAAGAGCAAACTGACAGAGCCTTGGGCCAAGAGGTGCCAAGGTCTCCCTGATGGGAGAGAGTTCCACAGGAACAGGATATCACTGCACTCCTTTTTATGGAGCAGCAACACATACAGAGCCTGGGCAGCTGACAAAACTCATGAGCAACATTTCCATCAAGGACTTCAGAGCCTTGGAGGTGCACGTAAAGGGTATAGGTGTGCAAGGGACTTTCTTCCCTCTCTTGCCAGCAGATACAGGGACATAGGCAGGAGCTGACTGCAAATCAACACCTGGATTCATGGTGTTGGCACTAGGGCTTTGGCTTCTACAGTGATGGGAAGTCCTTCACTGAATCCAGTTCCCTGGGGAGAGAGACAAGATCCACCTACCTACAACAGGCAGTAGAATTTTCAGTGGAAGATGCACTGACTTGTCAATCTTGCTTTAAACTAAGGAACTTGTGACAAGTGCAAGGTCCTGCCCCTGGGATGACAACACCAAAGAGCCCAGGACAGGCTGGGATGTCTAGATGGATGGGGAATAGCCTTGCTCAAAGGCACCCGGAGGTCCAACTAAACATGAGTCAGCAGTGCAGCAAAGGCAAAGCTGTGTGAGGGGAGGTTGAGGTTGGAGACCAGGGAAAGGTGCTTCACCCAGAGGGTGGCTGTGCACTGGACTAGCTTCCCAAGGATGTGGTCACAGCACCAACCCTGACAAGCGTTCAAGAAGTGATTGGACAACACTCTCAGGAACATGGTGGGATTCTTGGGGTGTCTTGTGCAGGGCTGGCCATTGGGTCCCTTCCAAGTCAGGATATTCTATGATTCGCCGAAATCAGATCCTGGGCTGCATCCACAGGAGCATTAGTTACAAAAGAATGATCATTCTACTCTTCCCTCCTCTTGTCAGGCTGCACCTGGAATACCATGTCCCGTTCTGGTCTCCACAATCCAAGAAAGACACAGACAGCTTGGAGAGGATCCAAAGGAGTGTCAAAAAAGGTGATCAGAGGGCTAGAGAAAAGACTAAAGGAGTTAGGTCTCCTCTCCCTGGAGAAGAGAAGGCTTAGGTGCAGGACAGAGGCTCTTTCCTCACCAGGAACCACAACAAGACCAAGGGGAACAGGTAAGGGGAAAGGTTTCATTTTCTTACTGAAACAATTTTTTTTTCCAGTTGGAAGAATCATTCAGTGGAACCACATCCTCAGGGACATGGTGGAGCCTGAATAGCTGGAAGTTTGAGATAGAACTGAAATACCCTGTGAAAAAGATGCCAGGGCAATGCTACAGAATTGCCTCCTTGGGGGGGAAAGGTTTTGAACAGAAAGGTAAAATGAGCTATATTTAAATCACCTAATACAGGTATGACATCAGCTGCCACATTTACTAATGGAACTACCTTATACATTTTTGCTACTTCAGACTATCAGCACTCAAAACCAAAAACCCACTTCTTGTCAAAAATCAGTAAGTTTATTTCTCAGAACTAGTGTACTATTAAAGCAATTTAACCAGAATATAATTATCCCCTTTATTGTTTCCAATCAGAAAAGCTTATCAAGTTGAAAGCTGAAAACATTTCAAGACTTTCTAAACGGGTTTTGTTTCCCTTTGGTTTGTCAGCAGCTCTTGATTTTCTTTGCTATAAAACAATAATTTAACCAAAATGTGGTATATGTATTTCCATGCAAGAAAAACATTTCATTTGTTACTGTTGTTTTTAATTAAATACATTGAATTAAAATATTCTCATTAGTTTCAGAGTTTATTAAATTTCTCAGCTGCTATCAAAGGAAGTATCTGATTTTATTTTGTATTTTCTTTTGTTTGCTAAATTTGGAGACATTAGAGACTTTCAACAGTGACTGCACTGTGTATATATTTCAAAAGATAAATGCTTTATAAGATCAGAAGCAGTTCTGACACCTCCCTGGGCTAAAGCAAAACCTAAAAGGAGAAACTTCACTGTAAAATGTTGATCTCCTACAGTACACACAGCACCAAAAGAAATCCCAACTTGAACTGTCTCAAAAAATGCAGGGTCCTTTAGTATCCACCAAGGCATGAAAGCAGCATGCGGAAGCAGCAGTGCAGCCGAAGAGAAGTCTAGGGATTGTTGGGAGGGGTCTCCCGAGGCAGACAGGGCGCAGAAACGCTTCCCTTTCCTCCCCGGTGCTGCGAGAGCCCGTGGGGAGGAGTTGAAGAGGCTCTCCAGCGCCCCGATTGGCTGGAGGTGGAGCAATGGGCGTGGCCTGCGTGCATATTAATGACCTGTGCGTATTTGGGAGTTTGACATTCTGTGAGACCTCTGACATAACCTGTTTCTCGCAAATGAGGGGGTATGATTGTATTAATGTTTGTGTTAAAAATTATCCTGCACATGATATGCACAACAGCAACAAAAAGAACAACCAATATTTGTAACTTAATCCAGGATTGAAATGAACTTCTAATCTTTTTCCAATGGCAAAATTACTGTATTTAAAAGCTTTATAACAAAACAAATAACCCTCTAATGGAAAATGGCTAGTATTCCAACCAGGGCTTATGACAGGTTTTGACTGAACTGTCCTTAAGGAAAAGTGACTAATCAAACAGTTCATCATTGTGAGTTTAAGTTAAAGCTGAATAGGAAAAGGGGAAGCCACAACAATGCAGCGCTCAAGGCACTGATAACTGTGGTGGCCGTCGAGCAGACCATGTTGTCCCCGATTTCTCTTTTGTTTGAGAAGGAAATAAAACTGTGAGACTTTATTCCTCTTATGAATTATGAAACTGTGCCCCAGAGAACAAAGCTTTGCTCCCTCAGGACTTGAGGTTAAAAATCTGATTACTCCAAAGACAAGACAGCCATGTTAGGGTTTGTTTTCTTTCACCACAGAAGATTTTCTAACTTAACAAAATAACAGAAAATACTACAAATTATTCTTACCTATTTTCTTATTTCGCTCTTCCCCACGACTGTGTGCAATAATTGGAGAATATATGAAGGGGCTTTTGGTTGACACATTCTGACCAAGTAAACTTTTCATTTTGTGGGGTCGGAGACTGGTTGGGAGGTTCAAGAGCTTCACAGACCTGTTGAGTAAAAACAGTTTTATATTCATTTTATTCATTCTGTTTTATAAAAGGTGACTGTGTTAAAAATGAACAGATAAATAGGAAATATTCTGAAATAGAAAACTTGAAGTAAACACCTACAAAATTAAAAATCAACCCAAGGAAACTGCAGTTCCAAAATGCTCTCAGAAAACATTTCACAAGGGAAAAGCATCTTCTGCAGAAAACAATAAAACCAAAACTAGCCAGGACCAGTGATTTGAAATCCAGCTATTGATTTACAAGTGCAGACTGAACAACAGACACATCTTGACTCCAGTGCCGACAGCAGCCAAGTATTCAACATAAACGTGAACATGAATCCATAAATATTTCACTGGATAACATAATACAAACAAAAAACTTCTCCAAGATGAATAAAACTAATTTTAAAACAGTGAAAATACACAGGGTTGCCGCTGGAAGGAAGGAATGTTCCAGAAATTTGAGTGGGTTTGTGGAACAACCAGAAAGCAATGCCAAACAGAGAAAACAAATGATTTATTAGACTATAACCCTGTTAGACTCAATTCCATATAACACCATGCAGGCAATCACTGGTTTTTCAATGAGAGGAAATTAAAGACTAAATTTTGGGTAAAAAAACAAGCAATAAATTGGTGGATATTTGGTAAAAAGCAGCAGCATTATAAACCCTGTAAGACAGGATCACAAGATATTCCGAGTTGGAAGGGACCCACAAGGATCATCAAGTCCAACTCCCAAGAATACGCTCACTCAGGGATCGAACCGACACCCCTGGAGCCATGGGCACCACGCTGCATCCATCCAAGTCTCCCATTGTCTAGACCACGTCACTGAGTGCCTCATCCAGTCTTTTCTTGAACACCTCCAGGGATGAGGCACTCAGTGACATAGTCTACATAAGGAGGCTCAGATGGATGAAGCATGGTGCCCATGGCTCCAGGGTTGTGGGTGCGATCCCTGGGTGGGCATTCACTTGGGAGTTGGACTCGATGATCCTTGGGGGTCCCTTCCAACTCGGAATATTCTGTGATTCTCTAACTCTAATGTGTTCATACCCTTCTCTCAGTCAGAGAGAGCCTGCCTGCTGGGCCTGGGCACATGGGCCCTACAAGGAACTGAGATTTAGAACAATGAAGGTGTCAGCTTGAAAATGCAACACCTGGAAAGGAAGAGCTACAAAAGGCATCAGCTGCGTTCCATGCTCCACGAATGGAAACAGCATCCAGGTCGCAGACCTTCAGTACCAAACTGATCAAGTACCCAACTTAAATCTCAGCTGCAGTTACAAAATACTCCCCTTCAATTGTATCAGAAATTCTTGAATGACAGTTTTTAAAAAAGCAGAACCTCTCTCCTTCTGAAACTAAAGGCCATGAAGTATTTTCTGCTCAAAGACTCTATTTTTGCTTACGAACTTCTCAAAACAATTTGACATTTTGACGTTTTTCCATGTTATTGTGATCAATGTGCATAAACTGAGAAGAGTACACCCTTCCAGTATCCTTTAAAATTTGACAGGCACTGTGGAAAGGCTAAAGATTGTATTTTGGATTCTTACCTCACAATAGGCAATTTAGTGAATGGAACAGGAGGTAATTTCAAACCATCTGGAAGAGTGATGACTTCCATTGTACCAGGGCATTTTGCTGTGTAGCTTTCCAAGCTCTGTGTTACGTCTTTCTTTTCTAGGAAATAAAGTTAAAAAACAATTCCAAACATATGTTTCAAAAATTTAAGATGAAGTTAAAACCTAAAGTGCTATTTGGTTGGGGTTTTTTTTATCTACGGATCCAACACAACTGACCTCATGCATGATAGGTTATTAATAATAGCTCTGCTCTGAAACATTAGATGAAATAAGATCAAAGGCAAAGAAGAGATGTTACCTTATGCAATGTTCAAAACAATTGTACTGTGTTATGCTACTAAACCATAACAACTGGTAAGAAAAATTGTCTTTGGTTTTGCTTAAATATATAAGAACATTAAAATAAATATATATTATTTAGGTTGTCTTCAATAACGTACAATAAACAGTTATTAATTTTATCCAACAATTATTTTCAACAATGTATACAATTCTGCATCCAGAAAACAAATAGATATTTGGAAATACACAACCTCAACACAAAATTATATTTGATCTTTAAGGTCCCTTCCAACTCAAACTATTCGCTACAATTCTCTTTTTCTCTCATAAGGAAGGGGTAGCCTTTGGGAGACGAGACCAGGAGTAGCTCCATGGGAGAGCCAGTCCCAGACAGATCCAAAACGTTGGGCCCATCAGTTATGTTGGTTGCACCTCTGTGACAAGATATTTAAGAAAGAGTAAAAAAAAGGTAAAACTGGATGAGGTGTTGAGCGATATGATCTAGATGTAGATGATAGGTTAGTCGGGCTATAGGTTGGACTAGATGATCTTCAAGGTCCTTTCCAGCCTTATCTATACTGTGATACTGTGATAAATGCTGCATAGCAGCTGTGAGAGGGAGGACTGAGAAAAACGTGAGAGAAACATATCCTGTAAACCATGTCAAAAACATCAAAACCTGCCCAAAACACCATCCTGGGCCTTGAAAGCTACAAGCAATGTCTGTGCTGCCCATATCAAACCATTACTATTTCAAAAGAAATAAACATTGGCTGTAATCTCCATCCCTATGGATTTCATGTCACATAACTGACAAATTGCCTTGCTTGTGTCTAGGTTTCAATGAGCTGCCTCTTGAGCCCCTACCCACATTTTAATTGCTTGTAGGAAATGTTCCCAAAAACACATTATTGGATATCCATGCACACTCAGATCAGGAATTGTCATGCTTCAAGACTGAGTATTTTCATAAAAAATTCAGGTTATTTGCCACGTTATGTGAGCAAAGACCCGTTGTACAAGCTGAATCCACCGACAAGGAAATCTTTGCAACAATGATGAAGACACTACAGCACATGCTGAATTCTGCTTGAAACTGGATATTCCATCATTCTGGAGAACTGGCTTTCACTTGCTAGCATGGAACACTGTCAGTCATTGCACTCACAGAAAGGCTGCCACGTGCAAAAAGAATTTGTTTATAGATTTTGAGTCATGTTGTTTTTCCATGGTAGTAGCTCAGCAAACCTTCTGTGAAGACAAGGCTAAATCAAACCATTTTTCCATACTGATGTTGTATGAAATGCAGCTTTAAACACGCTGCTGCCAGGCCAGCAGCACTATTACTCTTCCTTAGCAGTACATTTGGAATCCACATCATCAAGACACAGAGCATCCACAATGCAGAAGAGCAAGAGCTGCCTGATCCTGCCCAAGAGCCGCCCCTGAAAGGAGCTGCTGGAGCCTTCTCCCTTCATTGAGCACCTTGGCTCCCTGATCTCTGTGGCCTAATAGTTGCCAAAAACCTGCTACAGTCTGCAGCTCTGAATTCCCAGAGCTTCTGCCTGCCTGTCATCATATTCTGACACAATCAGAACCTACACAAACCTCCTGGGAGGATCCATTCAACTCCTCAGCATCCTCGCTGACCCAGAGTTTAGAAGATTTCTGTGACTGCAACAGTTATCACAGGCACTTATCTTTCTCTTTGCAAAGAAGAGACAGAAACAGCTGCCTTTGGAGGTCTTTACCCACCTGGTGTCTTCATGTTTGTTCAGGTCAGCAGGAAAGCAATCACCACTTGATCCTGTGACCTGTGAATTCACCTCAACAGCTTTAAAAGCCAGTCCTGAAGCTGGGAACACTACTGGATACTCTTGTGTAGGTATTAGAGATTCATTTACTGAGTGAGAAGTGATGGGTTATTTTTTCATCTATGATAACTATGATCATGATTTTTTTTCTTTAGTTTCTCTCCAGAATCACTGAAAGATCAGGATCATAGAAAGGCTGTAAACCAAATAAAGCTGAACAAAGCCACAGTCAGTAACGGCACTGGAGCACATACTGCAGTTTGTTCAGTATAACCTCATAGTACAGTTTTCCCATTTCATACCTAGTTGGTTTTGACTGCTTCTGACAACTGAAAAATTTGCAAGTCCACCCATATTCTTGGAATTTTATTGCTTAAGTGCTTCCCATCAACACAAAGAGCATTGGTTTTGTTTCAAAGCTGCTTCGAAACTTCTCTGAATATGACAACACAAAAACTTGAAAGCTTCAGAGGCACAGTCAGAAACCATTAGTGACTGAAAGCTACTAAATGTGACAAAGCAGACTTTCTGCTGTTTCACAGCCATGTGGAACATTATTTCACAGTAATGGAGCCATTGAAATATCAGACCAGTAGAGGAAAGAAGGTCACTAACATGATTAGGCACTTCAGTATGTGTGATCTAATAGTAACACAAACAGCATTTCATGCCTTGGCAGATAACAGAGAAAATTAGAAGACCACAATTGCTATAACTCTGTATTTCAGCTCTTTAATATTTGAAAGGATTTAAAATACCTGTAGCCAGGATCAGCCACTACCTACGGAAAACTAAGGCAACTAAGTAGTAGTAAAAATGCAACATTTGTTCTCTGGTAAAGAATTGGCTGATGTTGTTTTGATGAAGTCGCTGTCTCTTGCAGAACAACATCCAGCCAGGTGGAATGTAGAAAAGGGACATTTTAGGTCTGACCTGCCAATGGCTCTGGAAGACAAACAACTTCATTTCCTTATGTGACTTGCTACAATATTGGAAAAGGAAGTCAGAAAAAAATAGCTGGAAAAGGCTTCTCACTTCAGTTTCCCCTGGTGATAAGCCCAGAATGAACATTTTAACAAAAAACCCTGTACCCAGGGTGCTTTGTGCTGGCTGAGCTTTTACTTCTCCCTCAAAAAGATCAAATAATGGCCAAAGGAGAAGCCTCAGAGCTCCAGCAGCAGCTGGGACCTGACCCAACTCTCAGGACAAAGACTCAAACATCTCCTTAATAAATTACCAGTAACATACAACAAGACAGAAAATCATTCTGGCAACAGTAAAAAAGACCAAAAACCCAAACACAAATGAGAGAAACAACAGTTTCTGCACCCAGAAACACAGATACAGCCTTCTAGAACCTGAAGGGAGCATGTGAGAGAGATGCAGAGGGACTTTTGACAAGAGCATGTAGTGACAGGACAAAGGGGAATGGGTTCAAACTGACAGCAAATACGTTTAGACTGGATATAGGGGAAAATTCTTGATTTGTGAGAGTGGTGAGGCACCAGAACAAGGTTGCCCAGAGACACTGTGGATGCCCCATGGCTGGAAGTGTGTCCATGCCAGGTTGGATGGAGCTGTGGAAGGTGTTCCTGCCCATGACAGGGGGGTTGGAACCAGAGCTTTAAGGCCCCTTCCAACCCAAACCACTCTGTGATACTTTCTTCACACACACACAGGGGGAAAAAAAAGAAATTTGCTTGATGAGCCATGTTATAACTAAAGAAGAAAAAAATTCTGTCTCTCCTTCCAGAGGAATCTTCTGTGGGTGTTCTCCACAGAATCCAAACCTATTCTTATGGGGAAAACTGGCACTGGAAGAGTGTGAATCTCACTTCTTTAAGAAATCAAGCAAAATAACTCTCTTAATAAATACAGTGGAGACTAATAAAATTCACTGTTTCACATAGAAAAGAGCAGAAACAGCAAGAAATAATTACCCAGAGAGCCAGACCTGCTGTCATGAACAGGCCATCATGAACTGCATCCAAAAGTGACTCCACACAAATTATTCAGTTATTTGCTGTGTAACAACTCACCTTTGAAAAATGAGGTATCAATTTATTACTAACTTTGAAGGAAGGGAGAAGAAGATAATATTTTAGACACAAATAATGTTTTCTGCTTCTAAGATGACTGCCACAGAGAAGGAATGGGAAGAGACAGACTGAACACATCAGACACTTCAGTAACAAGATTTCTAATAATTACATAGAATTGTGTACACATGAAGTCCCAGTGAGTTTGCACAAAAACAGTTTCAGGTAAAATCCCATGAAGAAATGACACAGCTGAAATGAGAATTCAGAAAGATGCCATTAAAATTTCAGTGTCTAGTTCTCCACTATATCTAGGAACTTCAAATCTTTGTGTATTTTCAATACTAAAAAATTACATTTTGTGCATATGAAATCAGTATATAAACCACAGAACAACATTAATCATTTTTTCATGTTAAGAAATACCAGAAGACCTGATTTGGAGATTGAGAAAATTACAAATTTAGTGAGTTAGGTAAGGGCATAGCGATTTAGGGATTTTAGTGAATTAGTGAAAATCTAGTGAATTTCTAGTGATTTTTAGAAGGATTAGTAGACTTTAAAATCATTCAGAAGGCCTGAGAGTTCAGGTTGAATATTAAGGGTGAAAAACGCTGTTCTGCAGTGTCTGAAGGTAAATAAGAGTGAACACACAGCCACAACAGGGGAAAGGAATGAGAAACATTGAAGCTAATTGGTTGAAGGATTCATAGCAAATGACATAATGTTGAAAGGATGAATATTCATGGGGCAATTTGCATACGTATGAGACAAGGGCTTAAAGATGGGTGACAAATCTGGGCAGTTCTCTCTTTTGGCACCTGGCAGGGCAGGGGACACTCTGGTCCCTCTTTCCTTGGCTCTTAGGCCAAAAATAAACTTTTTTCTGCTTGTAAGCAATTACCTCGAGTTCTGACTGATTTTCCTTAAATCAACTTAAATTCATGAAAAGTGGTGCAAATTAAGCACAGATAACTTCTGTAACAATAAAAAAGTTAAGGACTGTTGCAATGCTGCTTCTGACCAAGGCAGGTTTTGTTAAAATTCCCAGATAGATTCTAACTGCTCAACACATGTGATTCTGTATGCTGGGTGGAAGAAGCAAAGACAGAAGATGGCAAGAACAACACCCCAATTTCTGTAGGACATTTTCCCCAACACACTGTTACGCAAAGCCACAGGAATTCGGCCAGAGAGGTTTATCGTGATTCAAAGTTTCAATGGCTCCACCAGCGATACAAAAAGGCTCTGAGAAAAGGACAGTTTAATATTTTTAAAAACGAGAAAACTGTCTGAAAATTTAAAATAAAAACATGTCCGCTCCCTCTCCTAACATATAGTTGAGTTTTCCCATCCTTCCAGAGAAACATCTCCTCAGTATCACTCCGATATTTCTCATCTTTTCTTAGCACATCCAATCATACTCAATGGGCATCATATGGGGAGGTCACCAAAGTACATGGATGATCCTCTTTTAAACATGCAGATTTCTTTTTCCATAAGAAGTGACACTTCCAATAGCAGCCCTGATTCCATTAGGGTTTAGGCTACAGGGAGCAGTATTGAGTCTGTTAAGCGTCATATCACATTTATTTGAATCTTAGAAATATAGCACTTCCTAAAATAGCTCCTTGAGTACAAAAACATTAGCTCTTCAAAATACAGCACAAATTCTTCATGTCTTCATATTGCCAATTAAAGTACATCTTCCCTAAAGGAATTTTCTTTTCTGCAATAAAAACTTGGCAACTTGTCTTCATTTGCCTACTTGTATCTTTTCCCCCAATTAATCAAATCAGATTTTGGGGGTCAGAGGTATTTGCATGAAGACAGGAATTTTGAGCTAAAGCTTGGAAACTTCATTTTGCTCAACATCACTTTAGACAAATTAATAGGAAACTTTTGTCAGTAAAAAAAGGCAGAATTTTACTGTAACAATTGATCTGCTGCTCACAGTCTAAAAGACACGTATTTCAGGAAAATAAATTACACCTTCTCAATAAGGCAGTCTGAGCAAAGTTATTAAATAAAAGTCAGCTTGTCCCTAGAAAATACAAATTTCGGAGAGATTTTAAAAGTGGGAATTAAAAAATCAGGAAAAATATTGCAGATAAACACCTTTTAGGAGCAAGAACACACAACAGGGCTGAAGATTGACAGCACAAAACTGGAGAAAAGAGTAGATGAAGAGCAGCAAAAGTCCGTGATGAATAAGAGTGAAATGGCTTCTAAGCAGCTAACTCCCAGTTCCTGTACCATCTCCAAAGTCTTGTATTACAATGTGTCAGAAAGCACTTACATTAAGGATTTTCTACAATTTTCCTTCTTACACCACATTGTGCCACTGCTGTACATCTGTCATGGGTTTGGTGACAGAGGTTTCTTTTTAAATGTTCACAGAAGAAAAGTTTTAACTGTTTTTTTTTCTTTCCCCCTTGCGCCCCCTCCCCCCTCTCCCTTTCCGAGTTCAGGCAGTGGGGAGGGGGAGGCAGAGGGACCAGGGGAAATGGGAGGACTCATGTCAAGGTTTGGGAGCCTCCTGGGCTGAGTCCAGGCAGTGCCTGGTCCCAGGAATTCCCCGGGAGAGAGAGAGAGAGAGGAGTACCTTTTCAGAGGCAACTCTGGAAAGCCATGAGGCTGAGTCATTGAGGCTGACATCTTCACTGCCAGAAACACAAAGAGTTCTCCCAACGGAGACTGGCCATGAGAATTCTGGGAGTGGTAGGCAAACTAACTGCCCTCTAAAAAGGAGACAAGTAAGCCANCTAAAAAGGGGACAAGTAAGCCATTGAAGAGAGTGGGACCTCAATTCCCTAAAGGCCTCGTTTCCCAGGCTTTTGCCTTTTGGAATGTTGGGAAGAGTGCCTTTAAATATTGTTGCACACCTGCAGCCCTCCCCTTTTTTCCTTCCCTCTGTCATGCTGAGCTCTTGCTGCTGTTGCCACTGAAGGTCAGAGTTCACAGGTTCACACGTTATTCTGAGTTGGAAGGGATCCACAGGATCATCTAATCCAACTCCCAAGTGAATGCCCACCCAGGGATCCGCAAGTGTGGAACCACGAGCGCCATGCTCCATCCATCCAAGCCTCCCATCATCTAGATCATGTCACTGAGCTCCTCATTGAGTCTTCTCTTAAACANTCTCTCCAGCCACTCATCCCTCAGCCAATAGCGATGCATGGGGTTGTTATGTCCAAAGTGAAGAACCCGGCACGTAGACTTGTTAAATCTCATATTATTGGTTCCTGCCTTTGCCTCAAACTCCTGCTTTCCATGCCTCAGTTGCTGTTTCCCTTGTGTCTTCCTGCCTGGCTGCTGAGGAGGAGAGGACTTTCAGACCTGGATTCAGCTTTCTATCAACATCTTTGCGGGTTTTTCTGCCAGCTGGCTTTGTTTCCTTCCCCCAAGAAAAACTCTGTCCCTGAAAGGGCAGCAGCAGCCACTCCCTGTTGTTTGGGAAGGGCAGCTTGTATTCTATTGCCTGGCATTCAGTTATCTGAGGGATCCCCTGTTTGTGTGGGTGGTTTTGGGGTGTTTTCCTGTTGTTTCCAGTGTCAGTTTGATTCATATATATACTTTCTTCATACATTCCAGTATATATATGTACATATATATATAATTATATATATATATTTCTTTCAATAAAAAGATGGTATTTCTCTAAAAGTTTCTCATCCATTTTTCCTTGAAAACAACCCCATTAGTGTCCAAACCAGGACAACGTCAAACACAGGAGGTGACAGGTCTGTTCAATTGCATTTTCATATATATATATATACACACACACATACACTTTTTTATATATGTGTGCACAGATAAGATATGGCACTATGCTGAAGCTGTAAAATATTTCAGACTAATGGTTGAGAACCTACCAGGCTGATGTAAATATTCCCTGGTAATTATATATAGAAGATTTCAGTCTCCATCCTGAAATAAGTTAATTTGAATATTACAAGTCCAACCAAAGTAGCTCCTTTTTGAGAGGTTTATTGGTTGGGCAAAACCAACTCACATGTACTTTGTCAACTAAAATACAACACAGCATATTAAAACCAGTTCATTAGTGCCAGTTAAGTAAATCTCATTTCAACTGAGAAGTCTGCATTAAGTTTTAATTTGCATATATTCTCTGTTCAGTCTGATTAAAGCTTCATTTTTTCAGCCCCTGAAATCACTTTCACCTTTCTAAAAATTAATTTACGCAACATGGAGGAACCTAGGAGAAAAACTGCACTTAAAATAGGACAGCCTAATATGCAGTTATTTAAAGGCACAGAAGAGAAGCCATAGAGCAAAGCAGTTTGTGCCTGGGGGCACAAACACCCTTGGGGGCATTACCTGTGCCAGCATCATCAGACTTGCTAAGAGCAGGTTTCCAACACAGGGTCTCTTGTTTTCCCGCTCTCCTAGCTGATAACAGAGAGATGGTTTTGCTATTGCTGAGCAGGAGTATCAGTCTTTCCTCAACACCCTAACACCTAAGCTCCCCTCATTCACTTACTGTTGCTTTCTATCTCTTCCAAACATTAAGTAATCAATGTACCAAGAGATGCTGTTTGGTTTGGGGTTTTTTGTAACTCACAAACATTGTATTAACTAAATCACACGCATTTAAATGCTCCATCATCCCTTGGAACTAAGTCATGCTTCAAAGATGTTGCAACTCCTTCCCATTAGATCACAATTATACACCTATTATTATTTACTAAATTTTTTACAATGTACTCAGTACAGAGGCCAAATTCCAGAAGGGTTCAAAGGATGAAATTTGGTTTGCCTCACCTGAAGAGAAGCACTGATGACCAGGGTCAGACACTTGGTCACTCCTGAGAGAGAGACATATACATGTAGAAGGAGGGATGAATCCTGTCAAGATAATCACTGTGATGGCCAGGATCATTAGGATCACTAGGACACAAACACCTCAGTTAGAAGGATTTCCATCCCTCTCTGAACTTTTAAAAAACTGCAGCAGCGCATTTGCCATTTGTAGTTTTGAAACAAGAATGAAAACAATTTAAGGAATCCATTAACTGCAACTCTTTGTAGTTCAGCGATTCAAAATGAAAATTCTTTTAGTGTCTTCGATCCTTTTCTGGACCTGAAATTTATTAGTACTTATTTACAGTTCAGATCACTCCCCACCATAAACCATTTCTAATTATACTCTGAAATAATCCCATGGACTTATTCCCTGTAGAGGAATGACCAGCCTAAGAATCTTCCTTCCTTAAAATGAAAACCTTGAACCAAATGGATCCTGAGGGTCTCTTTCTATACCTCAATTATCTCTCGGCTCTGGCAGGTTTCTTCCACCTCTGTGAAGTAACTAGTTTTCACGAGTTCAGCGAGTTACACCTCAAAATCTTTTGTGCTTACATCTTTATTTTTAATACCTGTAAGCATGTTCTCTCTAACCTAAATATGAGCAACAGGCGAGAAAAAAAGAGGAGCAGCATTATGGGAATATGGAGAAAGTCATAGCAGGACATAAGAGAACAGGGTATGGCCAGGTGAACAGAGCCACAAGTGGCTCCAGCAAATCCCCCAAAACAAGAGGTGGTTTTAAATCCTTCCATGCCTAGAGCAGCTGCAGTTATTTATAGGCTCATAGGCTATTCTTATCCACTTCCCCAAGGAGATGCCATTAAGTCAAATTCCTGGAAGGAAATACAACTCACCAAGTACCTGTGCAGCTTCACTTCATTTTCCCAGGTTTGGATGGAAATTCAAGACAATATTTTAAGTAAAGATCCTCAGAAATTGAGTCTGGGCCTTACTGCTGCTTGGTAGGAGCATTCCAAAGGGTTACATTTAAGGGTATTTCAACGTTTGCTTCTGGTGTAGCTGTCAATTTTCATGAGCCCAGTTTAATATTCTTCCTTATTTCCCATATTTCTACATACCGATTTGAAATTTAAATAACACCGAGTGAATGCATGCGCAATCTTTCTATAAATAAAACTGTCTAAAATACTGAATAGTTTCCTCTTTCAAACTGTGAGATTGAAAGGTGTATTTTAGGACTTGTAAGACACCACATCTGACATCATCAAATTACCCTCAGTCCAGGCTTTACCATAATTTCTGAAGAGAAACAGGGTTTGGGGTTTTTTTCCTTAGGTCAAGCTCATCACTCCTCTGCAAAAGGCAAAGCCTCACCCCAGCAGTTGACAGGTCAGCCATCACCTGAGCAAGGCCGAATGGAAAGGAGGATGAAACGGTACTGAAAGCACTCTCAGATTCCTGGTGCCAAGTCCCTCAGCTACCAACAGCTCCAAGCTGTCAAGGCACCACAGGGGTCTGCCCAGCCAACACTGGCAACCCCATCCCAACTCCTCCAGAGGAGGAGGAGAATTGAAACAGCATTCAGCATAATTTTTGGCAGAAATTCTTTGCTAGATAACGATCATCTCAGGCCAAGAATAAGCATCTTCTGCAGGGTGAGAGATTGTTTCCATGAGAAAAAAACACGGAGCCAAACTTACAAACCTCTGAGGTTTCCATGGCCAAGGATAATATCATAGGACTCACACAGGAGAAGCATCTAAGGTGTCCCAAGACAGCTCAGAGTTGGCTGCATTCAAAATGAATAACCATGACAGAGAGGAGAAAATATATGGAACGTTGTCATTTGTCTTGTTGCCTTTGCCCAATGACTGTCTAGGATAAACAGGTAAAACTGGTGTCGATGTGCACCTTCACTTCAGCCTCCACAATCCCAAACCCCGGCCAAACTGCTTGAGGAACCAAACTCTGTCCTGAAGTCTGGTTACAGGGGATGTGGCTGGACCTTAAGTGCTGTCAAATGATACAAGAATCAACCACACAGAGGAACAATAGGAAGGCGTACGAGGATATTCTGGGAAGTACAGTTCTCTCCACCCCCTACTATCAGCTCAAGAACAAAGACATTTCACAAACAAAAAACAGATGAACCTTGAGGATCTTTGATGAACTAGCCCACCAAAAAAATAAAAACACAAACAAGAAGACCTCCAAGGCATTCCAAGTTCCATCCCATCCCATGAATGGTGACAAAGATCACCTCAGCACACTGAGATCCTTGCCATCAGAAGCAAACAGCAGCAATGACAGCTAGAAACCTGCTGAATGTCTGGAAGCATGTGGTATGGGTGAGGAACACGCTCTCTCTGAGTGGTTTCTGTGTGGACAGTCCCATTTCCTTAGCAGCTCTTTCCAAATAGTTCCACATTTAGGAAGTCCTTAATAATTCAGACAACTTGGAATCACCTGCACACAATACAAATGATGGTGCTTTCAAGCAGTACAAATATTATCAGGAAAGACAGTAAAATACTGGAGTTTCTCCAGAGCCCCTCACCTTACCCAACTCAAATTCACTGACCTGCACACAGGGGTTTGTTTCAAGAGGCATTATGCAAAACATAGATTTAATAACATACAACTTTGCAATTGCATATTTTAATTCTCATTTCAAGAAAGTGATTCTCAAGGGCTTATTAACACGAAAAAAAGACTGCATTTTACATATTTATGTAACTAAATAGCTTAATTTTAAACCACATTCTTAGCTTCCATGTTGTTAAACAACTGACATGTCTCATTCACTTGATGATACTTTCTATTTAGGTTTGNAGACAACTTGGAATCATCTGCACACAATACAAATGATGGTGCTTTCAAGCAGTACAAATATTATCAGGAAAGACTCACAGTAAAATACTGGAGTTTCTCCTCAGCCCCTCACCTTACCCAACTCAAATTCACTGACCTGCACACAGGGGTTTGTTTCAAGAGGCATTATGCAAAACATAGATTTAATAACATACAACTTTGCAATTGCATATTTTAATTCTCATTTCAAGAAAGTGATTCTCAAGGGCTTATTAACACGAAAAAAAGACTGCATTTTACATATTTATGTAACTAAATAGCTTAATTTTAAACCACATTCTTAGCTTCCATGTTGTTAAACAACTGACATGTCTCATTCACTTGATGATACTTTCTATTTAGGTTTGCCAGGCTGCATGGTTGGAGATCGAAGTAAATAAAGTAAACATAGACAAGAATTGTATTCTAAAAACAAGAGTCATTCAATTAAAACATTACAATTTGTTTTAAACAGAAATCAGTTTTGACTATGCATTTGTGTTAAAATTATCTGATTAGGTTAACAACTTAAAAAATATTACTCTACTGGGTCTAGAGGCACCTAATCCTGAGAGCAAAAGGTTTAGAAGATCAAGTTCTAGAGCCAAATGTTTAGCCGGTAACTTCCTCCCAGCTTAAGAGTTTTCACTTCTATTTATTCTGTTTTTAAAGATGACCTGGAAACTACCCAAACTTTAAACACAAGCACAGGATTTAGCACATTATCAATAACAAGCTTTAAAAATATGCAGTTTATTTAAGAAAGAAAACACTCAAAACTTGACTTTGAAAAGAGAGAGTTTTCCTTCACCTAGTAACTAGGCAGCTTTCTATGCAGCACAGAAAAAACAGTAAAATACTGGCATTCTTGAACTCCAATGCCATTGTATTATCTGTTTCCTAATTAAACCTTCAATTGGTTAAGAAAACCTGGATGTTTCAGTTGTGATTATCAGAGAAGAATATGAATTACACCTTTTTAACAGTTTATAATATAAGCGAAACCACTCACAGTCAGTAACAATCCCGTGCATTCAATTGTCCTGCTTTTGTCCTTTACTGGAATTCAAGATTGAGGTTGGATTGTTGGATCACTGGGTCCTAATAATCTGATATTTTCAGAAGGACTAAAACTTTAAAATCATTTTCTATGCTAAATGAACCCTGACACAACAGCAGGTTGGACTTGATGATCTTGGAGGACTTTTGCAACCTTAATGATTCCATGGTCACACAGTCTCAGAAGAATTATGCTGAGTTACAAGGCAGAAACACGTTTCTGTGTTTCATTTCTGTTGAAGTGTGACATTCACACTTCAGCTGCTTTGGAACATCACTAACTGTGTCTGAGCAACAGGCTATCAATGAAAGACACATTCAACAGGATGCGTTCAGGAGAGAGGAGAAAAGATTCAACTGCTGTCGAACCCATGGGAGAACATTTAGTTTGATTTTTTCAAAGTCACAAAAAAACCCCAGTTATGGCAGGCCTTATGAAATTGGAAGCTTTACTCAGACACACAGTGTCTGAAGGCAAGAAACACAGAAGTTGGTTCTCTTAAAGATTTCAAGCCTTTTCAGGATTAGGGATTAGCAATATCATACGTGGATATGCAGAGAGGAAGAGCTCAAATCTGGTCTTCAGCCAAAGTTTCCACACCTATGTCAACAAAACTTCATTATAAGCCCTAGAAAATCCAAGGACTTTTTGACAGCAAACAAGATGTGCAGAAGGAAAGGTAACTTATTCCAGTTTATCAGTTCCTCTCCTTCCTCCTCTACTGATCTGAGCCACTAAACAGAGGAGATAAAGATTGCCACAAAAATTCGTTGCTGCAGGAGTGACCAAGGAGGGATGTTTGGCCATAACTAAAGGAGAAAAGTTAAAAAAACCTTGCACTTCTCCACTCCTATCATCTCTATCCTAAACTAGGAAATAAATGGGAAAAACACACCTTTTACCTATCTTACTGAGAAGCAAAATCCATTTTTAAAGCCTTTCAGCACTCATTAAGCTCGGTGATAAACAAGTCAGTCTGAAATATTTCTCCTAAGAAATACAATACAAACATAACACTTGTCACTTTTGGCTAGTCCAAAATTTCTGTAAATGCTGTGTGGCCATTTCCTTGAAGGAGGATCTTCACACACGTCATTCCCATCTCTGAAAAATCAGTCACAGACATATTCATTCCACTGGCAAACTTATAAAATCCCATTAAAATTTATTGCTGAATTAAAAAAAGAAACTCAAAGAAACCACAGGGACTTAGAGAAACTTAAGCCCACGGTCCACTTAAACACTGTTTAACACAAGTCTATCACATGCAACTTCTACAAGTTAGAAACACAAATCAGTTTGGGCTGGAAGGGACAATAAGATCATCTTGTTCCAACTCTCTGTCAATCGGTTACCATCCACAACCTACCTCAGGCATACACAGAATTCCCTGACTTCTCTGCTTTATTCCCCAACTTCCATGCTCTCCATTACTTGACATATTTAGTACATTTTAAAACAAAGTTGTATTATTTGTCTGTAGGACCGAAGAAAGTGCAAATATCTCCTTCTTTTAAAAGTCATACCTTGGTCAGAAAGAAAATCCAGCATGGTCTGGAGGAGGAAGGAGAGGTGCCTGACACACAGGGCAGGATTGCCCATCCTTCTGGAAGCATAGACCAGCTCATGGAGCAAACGCATCTGCACTGCAGCCCAGCCTCTGTGAGTTCCTGGGAAGGAAGCAGGGCTTTAATACTTTTGGAAGCCAGAAGTCATCACAGACACATTGATTTTGGTTTTCTTTGCATAGTAAGCAGTAATTTTATGACACTTATAACAATCACCCAAGAGAAACAGTAATTACAAAACCCACACCTTGTACTCAGAACAAAATTATGATCTTGGAGTTTGTTTTCTGAATTTTAATGATAAATTTATTAGTTGTTAGACAAGTATATAAAACAAAAATTGATTTCATGTTTGGATATTCAAGCACAGTTTGAATTCCAGTTTGGATATTCAAGCACAGTTTGAATTCCATCACTTTCCACAAAGCAAATACAAAATTATACATAAAAGCCCAAGTTTTATATTTTTTTTAATTCTCTGGACAAATTCACATGAGATTTCATACAGAAATTTATATTATAGAATCACAGAACAGCTTGGGTTGGAAAGGACCTTAAAGATCATCTCGTTCCACACCACTGCTGTGGGCAGGGACGCCCTCCACTACCCCAGGTTGCTCCAAGCCCCATCCAATCTGACCTTGAGCACTTCCAGGGATGGGGCAGCCACAGCTTCTCTGGGCAACCTGTGCCAGGGCCTCACCACCCTCGCAGGGAAGAATTTCTTCCCAACATCTCATCTAAACATGCTCTCTTTCAACTTTAACCCATTTCCCCTTCACCTGTCACTACATGCCCTTGTAACAAAACAAACCAACCAAACAAAACAAAGCCACCCTTAATTCTCTTTCAAGATGAAAAAACATGTATTTTCTCTAAATCCTCTCTTAGTAGTCAGTAGAAGTCAGTAAAAAGCAACAGAACTTCAGGATATAAGGCACATATCCTGATTTTCAGTCTTGAAAATCTAAGTTTCAGACTAGAATTATTTCATATTTGCAAAGTATCTGTGGTAACAACAAAGATGATCGGAAGGTAACTCTTCTTTCCAAACTGTAATATGCAGCAGTCTTCATGAAACTGAACCTGCTTTTAGTAGTAAGCACGAGCAATAATTTTTAAACAACAGATAGTCCAAGATGTGCAATACTTCATAAACTTCTCAACAGCCTTCCTTCTACTATCACCCTTCAACATTTGGCAAACTGTTCTGGGAATATTTACTTCAGCCAAACCTTGAGAGTTTGTATTTTGCACACAAGAGTCTCATTTTTTCATGTATTGAATGTCATTTCTATCAAGTAGCTCTTAAAGTTTACAGTGATCTTTCCTTGTGCCTCTGAAAGAGCCATTTTTGGAGCAAAAATCAGACAAAGCACTTCAATGCAATAGAGAGGTGAGGCAAAAACAAACACCAATCATGTAATTTCTTTTGCTTTTTTAATCTTCACTTCTTGCAGAACTTCCACCATCTCTTCTCACAACACACTCCCATCCCAGCCACAGCATATTTTTCCCAGCACATTCCCTCTTCCTGGACCATTTGTATCTTTCCATCTAGTCCATTTGGCATTTGCTACCTCCTCACATATATCACTTCTCTCAGTGACTGCTATATCACACCAGGTTGGAAAGCCAACAGTAACCATTCCCAAACACAGCTCAGCCCTTTGCCTGCTGCTCCTCTCCTGCAGCTGCAACACCTTGGGAACGTGCCCAAAAATGCTGCTACAGGACAGAACACAAGGGTTTGGGCTCCATGGAAAGGTTTCATCAAAAGCAGTTCCCAAGCAGCATATCAGCTGTCTCTGAACTAATCTGTGGGAAAATGTGATACATTTGTCCCTACAGATACAGGTATAATTACATTATGTGTATGTATGTGTGCCTATACAGAGAAACACGTAAAAGAATCTTTACTCTTTCATTACAAGATCAAATAGCAACAAATATCAAAGGGAATAGAATTTCTGATAAAAAAGTTGAAGGCACTTAATTTGAAAAAATATTCTAGAATAAAAAGTGACCTTTTTTTTGAACTGAGATGTGTAATCAAAACAAAGACATTTTGAAAAGGATTAGAAATCAAGCTTTCATAAATAAATCATCATTACTTCCTGCAGAGGAATATTGAAACACATTCAGCAGTGGCTCTCAGAAACCTGAAATTATTGAAACGACACTAAGAAACAGTGAAAGTACAGTGTTAAACAACTGTTCTCTGTGCTGTAATAAGTTTCAGAGCAGTAAATAATTTTGGTTCAATATGAAACCTCTCAAGGAAATCAGTTACAGAGCGACACCAGATTACTCTGGTAATCCACCTCCTCCCAGAGACACCCACCTTTGCTGAAATCCTGCGGATCCAGTGACAAGCTGTAGCCGGGGAGAGTCTCCAGCAGGAGTTTGTAGCAGGCCCTCCAGCCGGGCTCGGGGATGCTGGGGGCCGCACACTGCATGGCCGCAATGCGCTTGAAAAAGGCTGATTTTCGGTGAAAACCGATCCGCTCGTACAGCTCCGACAGGATGCTGTAACGCTGGATCTTCTCCTCTTCTGAGAGCTGACGTTTCAAGGGAAAACAAGGGAGACAAGGATTGGGTTTAATCTGAATTTTGAACCGTATATCTGAAACATAGCAGGAGGTTGGGGGGGGAAAATGAAGTAGACATCTCCAGCACTGCAGAAGGCCGGGGATTTTGCACGTAGCCAGGCATGACAGTTCCTACTGCCAGGAAGACTTAAGTTTGGTTCAACAACTAACAAACTGCAAAGATGGAGTTCTGGAGCAACTTTATTTGTCAGTGGTACTAACAAGTAAACAGTCAAAACAGTCAGTAGCAGCTAAACAGCTCCACATTGTAGGGAAGACATTCAACATGATCTTCATGTGCATAAAAGGAATGCAAAAAATGTACCACTTCCAAAATTTACTGGTTTGCTAAATTAAAGATTTTCATCCCTTTAGGATTAAATCTCATCTTGAAGTCTCAGGCTATAAAAAAAAAGAAACTATCCAATTTTTATGTCTCTAATCTTGTAAACCACAAAATTTTCATTCCATGATACTGCACTGTGATTTATACACTGTGAGATTGAACTACAGAACGGCTTGGGTTGGAAGGAACCTCATAGACCATCAAGTTTAGACCAGCCCTGTCCAACCTGGAACACTTCCAGGGATGGGGCATCTACAGCTTCTCTAGGCAACTGTGTCACTGCCTCATCACTGCCTGGCAGACATTAATGAATTCAATGTGAGCTTTTCCCAACATCTGTAAAAAATAACGTTGCAGTAGCAAAACATCATAAGAAGATACAGACAGATTTCTTCGCTGAGTCAAGTATTGGAAGAGGCTGCCCAGGGAAGTGGGTGAATCACCATCCCAGGAGAGAGTTAAAAGATGTAGATGTGGTGCTCAGGACATGGCTTAGGTCACTCCTGCTGGGTTAATGGTTGGACTTGAGAATCCTAAAGGTCTTTCCCAACCTAAACAATTCCATGATATACATGCAGACTGGCAACTAGTCAGGTGGAATTTTATTAAAAGCCCTGTTAGGCTTAACACTGAAACAAACCTGATAAGGAACTACCACCATTCCTTAGCTTCTCAATACACGGGCACAAGTCCCAGGGAACTGTTCTTTTCCCCCCTCCCCGACCTGTATGCTTTGCTTTGGAATCACACAAGAAAAAACAGCCACAGAAACTCAGGATGACACCAACTTCCAACTCTACATCCCAGGAACCAGCACCACGGAGCAATGCTGACACCTAGTGCACAGGATCCTGCAGACACATCCAAAAGCCGTGAAACAGATTTTAAACTACTCTAAAGCTGCTAACACATTTTGCAAAGGCGTTTCAAATGACAAAACTTCATCCGAAAATAGCACTTAAGGACAGAAACAGCGTTTCTGCAACTCATTCTTCAAAACGGAAAGTCTCAATTGGTGCATTTGGCTTCAGAAACCCAAAACCCTGGAAAGTCAAAGGAAGATACAAACAACACCGGTGGGCTTGTATCAGGATTTAAGTGACTAACAGATATTTTGAAGCTTCACTTACTACCTGACCATTTTCGTACAATTATAAAAATAGTCTTATATCATTCTGGCCAAAATTAGAAGAGACTTTTCAAATAAGAGACCTCAAACAGGAGTTTTCAGAGGGCACCATGGCCTTATCTGACATTTCAAATCTCTGTACTTAGAGCTTACGAAGAGAGACACAGATGGACAAGGAAAACATCATGGAAAGTTTCAGACCATTTTTGAAACTGAAGTTCTTATTTTCTTCCGAACTGACATAACAAGATGCCGCCTGATGCAAAAACACCTCCCACCCCTAAAAAAGACCAAGCCCTGTACCAGAGCTGTAAAAAGGTAATTGCACCAAGGTGAAAACTTTGAGGAACCAAAGCGGCTGGAAAGAAC
Source organism: Pitta sordida (assembly GCA_013390025.1). Lineage (NCBI taxonomy): Eukaryota > Metazoa > Chordata > Aves > Passeriformes > Pittidae > Pitta > Pitta sordida. The sequence continues at coordinate 336,213 of WEKX01028956.1, forward strand.
ATGAGGCACAAAAGAAAATACAGAACCATTTTTAACGAGTTTATCAGAGTTCCCAAAAGCAATCACTCAGAAGGAACACGAGGTGTCAAATTAAAGTTACCAACTCCAGCAGAAACAAGCTGTTCCACCTTTTCTTTCTCTCTTTCTTCATTTATGCCATTTTTAAAGTTAGAACAATAAAAAAATACAGCAGCAGAGTTGAAAAGGACACGGGCACATGAGCACGAACTGAAGTTAAAATAAGCTTAGAAAAAAAAAGCTATCAAAAGCTATTCCCCAAATACAAATACTGTCAATGATCACACACCTACAGAAACCAAATTCTTGAAGATGAGCAAAGACAGGGTCACGCTATTTAGGTACACAGGAGCACTCACTAATCATTGGAAGAACTGTCAGAGAGGCAGCAGATTCCCAGAAAAGTTTTATTTTCATCATATCTGAGTAAGTTTAACACTGTTACCTAACTCATGTTGTCCCAAAGTTAGCCAAATATTTTCTGTAGTTGCAGGGAACTTTTTTCATCACCGCAAATACAGCAGATTTACATTTTCCCTCAGCACAAACAGCTCAGTGTTACGACCCAGGAATTTAAAGTATGAAAAGAAAAAAATAGGAGAAAAAACCCACACAAATAATCCAAGTAATTAATCCTGGGAAGAGTGCAGCAGGCATTCTGCAGGGCAAGAGTGTAGCACTCCCAAACACCTTCCCTGACCTTACAAATGTATCAAAGTTTAATGCCTATAGAGTGGCTGCGAAACAGCCACCACCTGAAGCACAGTATCTTTTCCACCTGGTTTATTTTCATTTAACTGTTCCACCAAACCAATCTGGAACTGCACCTGGGAATGCTGTGCTCCATCACCCAAGCAACAACTGAGCCAGTTTTTACACAAGTTTGTTTGAAGACAGGCTTTCAATGACACAGCCTTTTATTTGTTTGTTAATTATTCCTTACTACATTAAAATTTTATAATCTCACTGTCTTTGCATCCAGTTATGAGGAATAAATTGTAAAATCTAATTACAAAGTTAGGTCTTATTACCCTGTAGCTCATCACAAAATACCAATTACATCATATTACTAGAGTGAGTAGGAGATTTAATTTATGGAGAGAAACTAGTTTTCCTGTTTATGATTCTCACACTTGATCCTTTGAGGTGTTCAATATTGCTGCTGTTGAATATTGGTTGTGCTGATGTTCTGTCTAACTGCAAGTGAAAACCACTGTCCTACAGCTTGTTTCCCTCAGCTATCACAGGATGACTCTTCCTCTGAGTTAGTCCAGATTATAAATTATAAATATAACTATTATTTGCTTCCATGCTATATACAGTAAATCTTGAATAGCTGTAAATACAATTCCCAGACATACCTGTCTTTATGGAGAACATATCCCCCAGCTTTGAAAAGTTGATTTTACTCATATTTCCCCTGACGATGCCAAGTTGTTCCCCAGTCACACAGAGATCCTAGCCTGTACTGGTTTAGAAGGCTGTACTGGTAGAAGGTTACTGGCAAGCTTTGATCAGGGGACATGTTTCATGCTGCCAAGCTTTGCATTTGTGTACTATGAGCAGAACTTATCAGTTATTTAAATGATTTATACACTTTGCAATTCACTAGGTCTTATTCTTTTCCTCCAACACAAAAAGGAAGTGGTAACATCAGTGGTGTCAGGGAGGAGAACAGGGGACTCTCACAATGGCAGTCACTGCTTCCAGAAGAAAACCAACATATCAACAATATTGGAGTTTGCAGTCACAAGAAAAACAAAACCAGAACAGGAGAAAAACACTGCAGGAAAAGTGCAGAGCTGCCAGCAAAAGACAAACCACAGAATTAAAGAGAAGTCCCTGAACACTACAAGGATTATGCACTTAAGGCACTCTGTAACAAAACTGATTAATTTTATTATACCTTATCAATTAATTAATTTCTCATTTATGTTGACTTATAAAATCGACTCCAGAAAAACGATTCCCTGCAAATGAAAGGAAGTATTCCACCTGCTTCATAAATTGCTGTCCCTTTCTGGGTTTAATGAACTCAATGGTGTGGACTAAAACTGCTCATCTCACAGAGATGTAATGAGTAAAAAAACAAAGAACAGGAAGAAACCTAACAGCTTTTTCTGGGTTCTTTCAGCCACAGCAGTCTGTCTGTAACCAGTGGCACCAGGTTTAATGCACTAATCAAGTGCTAGTCTTGCTGGGCAGTGGTACTGTGCACCTTTCCCACAGTTCTGAGTACTAATTTTTCTTCCCTGAATTCCCTTCTGATTTGGCTTAATTAGGACTCTGCTGTACGCAACAAAAACTCAATTGATTAACACAAATCAGACCCTTCAGCTCACTGTACAACAGGCCATTCCTGATTTGCTCACAGTTTCATTGAATGAGATGCAATCGAGAAAATTTTAAAAATCCATTGCAGGTCAGTCCCAAGAAGCTGTTTTTCCCTAGTACAACATCACAAGAAAACAACAATGGGTTATTTTCTTTCCCAAGGGAGAACAACCAATAGAGGCTTTAATCTCAAACTAAGTCCTCATGTTTTTAGATGAACTCCGAAGACCTTTTAAACCAGACTCACAGATGTGAAAACCGTCAGAAGTTGAGTCCTAGTGAGAAGGAAGGTAGTGATACAGAACATAAACTGGAGTCTCCTGAATCTAAGTAACTTTCAGAATATTCTGTAAAACGAGAGGAGAAAATTTACTGGACTTTCCCCACTGACCTGACGAAGGTTGATATAAACTGCATTTTGCAGAAACTCAGAGGCTTCCATGCTCCTCTTCTGTATTGCAAGGACTCTCACTGCCTTCACACAAGCTTCCAGTTCAATCACACCAGCGTTCTTGTACTGGAGAGGGAGAAAATTAAAGTAATATTGAAATATTGCACCTGTTAGATTTTATAAGCCTTTTTGCTCAGCAGATAAATCAGCTGTCACAGCTTCCAAACCCAGCAATTCCTTAATGCTAATGACTGCGCTTTAAATTATCAACATATGCCCAAGTGAAAATTAAGGTGTCATCTAAAATGTTATTATGCAAAACAATCATTTTCAGCCTCTTCACTCACTTCTCTTATTTTGAGACACAACACAACCTCAGTCTGAGAGTTCAGATGAGGAGAACTCAAGTTGAGTTGGTACCATTTTGGATAAGGTCATATATGAAGTGGAGGAGGGTGGTGTGTCTGCAAGCAAATCCTCACCTTCATAGTGCCAAAGGTATGTAAGCAAAAATATTTTTGTTATTGCATCAATTTCTCTTTAGTTAAAACAGATTTGCTGACAGTAAGAGAATTATAAACCACTCTGAGTGTTCTAGTATCTATTTACAAAACATTTTTTGCAAATGATTGTTCAGTTATTTAGCTTGCTTAAGGCAGGCAGGAGACAACGTGCATTGATCTGTTTGAGCTCAGACAGCAATCAGGCAATTTTCTCGACAAACAATCTGTTGTTGCCTCAGACAACATTGATACTGGACATCCGAGTCAGCCCATCTCCTGCTGAACGTAAACTCTGTTCAGGGATTTATCATGTTTGAAAACCAATGGGAGAAAAAACTCAAAATGAAAGGCAAGAGTTACTCCAGCAAAGCAGTTACAGATTCCTCTCTTGTGCATTTATAATCATCGGAGATTGAATCTATTTCAGAAGGTGCCACGTAAGTTTCTTCAGCTCAGTGATAATATAAAAAATATGTTAAAAGTGCTGCTCTCTCAGCATGAGAGCAAGGAGTCACTCTGGCTGTAGGTCTTGAGCAGACAGAAGGTACCCAACTACACCCATCTTCAAGTTACACATCGGTCCTGATAGAAAACAATTTGGTATTTGCCATTAAAGCTGCAGTGAAGCACAGTTAGTTCTCTCTGAGACCAAAACGTACATTATTATAATCAAAACATGTATAACTATCCTGCCCTAAGCCCACCAAAGTCCAATAATTTTATACTTCTAAAGAAATCAGACTCTTTTCCAGATGAGCAATATACCCTTCAGGTAACATTAAAAAGCAAAATGTATCCTTCCAAATTAAATTTGAATCCATCAATAAAACTAGCTGGCACTATGCCCAAAACTATCACCTTTGTTTCATTTGGAGAGTTTCCCTTTAATATCAACACGAAAATGCCTTTTATTTTAACACAGCTTAGTCATCTAAATATACTTTCTGTATCACACGAGAGATACCTGAAACTACAAAGTGATTAAACCATAAATAAGTTTAATTGTATTGCAGTGGAGTTATCGTTAATGTTGATGCAGGCACTGAGTCACTATTGTCCCAGTATGGAATAATTCCTTTTCTTTTCACATTCTGAATGCAGACATTCAGCCCCCTCACCATCTTAGGCTCTGAGCACTTGCACAAAACCCCAAAAACTGCTCCAGTGGAACTGAACACTTCTACAAACTTCACTGGAGAAGCTTTAGAGGATCCTCCCCCACCAAAGCCACAGCAGTGCAGTGTGGAAAAGAATTTCAGTGAAGTTACCTTGCCATAGTAAGAAATGGCTTCTTTGTATTTGTCAATGATGTCCTCAGGGCTCAGGCAGTTCTTGGCACGGCCGATCTCGGCACTGGTGTCTGCGTTGATACCGTTGGAAGTCAGAGCACCTGGAACACAACAGGGTAAGAAATGAGCACAAGGACTCCTAGCAAATACTAAAGATGTAAAAAGAAAACTAGGATATGCTGCAGGTTTGACAAAGAATACACAAAGTACACCTGCCCTACCTAGAAATAAATCAGGCTCTACCTAGAAACACCACTTCTACTTTATTCTGGTATTTCAAAGGTTACACAAAAATGGATTAAATCACAAGCCAGCAAACAGAAAATAATCTTCCATGATAATTTTTTGCACTTAACTGAATGTTTAGACTATGAATAAAATAACAAATTGCTAAAATTAGATTACGGTCACGTCTGAATATGCAACTTGAATTGTTGAACTTTGTTCTACTTTAAAACTGTATTTCTGAAGCACACCTAAGGGGGAAAAAAAGGCTCAGATAGAAAAAAGAAATTGGTTTTCATATATAAAAAAAGAAGGTGAGAGAAAGTCTGACATGCATAAGGGATTAGAATGTGAAACAGAAGGCAAGGAAATCTGGGATATTAGAAAGAACATGAAAGTTCTATTTGTAGAATTAGATTTTATTTGAGATTTAACATAATAAAAATTGAAAACACACACACCAAAGGTTTGGCAAAACTCAATACCTTGTTATGTGTTACTTGATCTGTAGGATTATACAGGAATTAATTTCCCAGGGAGGTTTATCTACTAAGAAGGCAAGAAAATCTCTGTATTTCAGAGCTGGCCCTGTCTCAGTAGACAGTTAAAAACTACTGAGAACGATATTTTCTAGTCCCTCTGTGTATTTATAAGCACATTATTTTATATGCTCAAATGCTAAAGCAATTTTTTATATGTTTATCAACCTTAAAAATCATACCAAGCATATCTGCAGATTAACAGTGTATTTTTGGAAGTTAAGTGAGAAATGTTGATGATGACTGAAAAAGCACCATGACACTACAGGACTACATGTGACCATCAGGTTTGTCAGCTAAAAAGAAAATTAAAATCCTCGCTAGTCCCAGGAACAAACAATGTTGATTAGAATTTCCAGGGACACAATCACAGAACTACATCATTTATTTTGTGCCAATTACCCTTCAGCCTCTTGGCTTCCTCCAGATTTACAGCCAAAAACTGAACCAACAAGGATCACTACAGGTTTTGGCAAGTGGCAGAAACTATCTATACAAATGCAAAACATATGCAAGTAATAAAAGAAAAAAATTTGGAAACATGCAGGAAAAAAGTGTACCTGGATCAATGAGAACTTCTTGTGCCCCTAAAAGGAGGAACAAAAATGATTTTTTTTCAGCCTTAAATACAGCCAGCAAAATAAGTTCTTATAATGTTTTATGACATCAGGCTTGAACAAAATCATAAGATTTTTTTAGGATCATCACTGCTATTCTGAAGGACTACCAATTATAATTCAAGTAGTCACCGTATGTTAAATCTCATTTCGGTACAAAATAAATGTAAGAGTCCCATAAACTTGCAATGAATTCTAAGACACCTTGAGAAGAATTCCGAATTTTCAATGTATACCTTAATGCCATATAATTTTTTTCATTTTTCTCTACCGTTCATCTGGAAAATTTCCATCACAATCCATTTACTGTGTCTTAACATCAAGATCTACAGTACTTAAATCTCTTTGTGGGAACTCACTTAATCTGCAGAATATTCTAAAATAACATTTTCAAGTTATTGTATCCCTTAGGATCTTAGGACTTCCAATAAATAAAACACAACAAAGAAACCCAAACCAGCCAGAGAGCTTAAGGAAAAACATAAAGCAAACTAAACTGAGCTTGTTCAATGTAAAATCACATCCCTGACAGCCCATGGTCAGATTTCCTGACCAGCACGAACTGAGCGACCCAAACTCTTCTTTTACACCAAAGGCTGTGGAGACAAATCCAGGCATTCGAGGGGATGTGACCTAAACCTGTCCCCACCCAAGCAGAAGAATTTAGGTACATGAGAAATCACATCTCTTTAAAATGTCCAAGTTCCCTGTTCATAGAATCACAGAATGGTTTGGGTTGGAAATGTCCTTAAAGACCATCAAGTTCCAACGTTCTGCCATGGGCAGGAGCACCTTCAACTATCCCAGGCAGCTCCAAGCCCCATCCAGCCTGGCCTCGGAGACTTCCACCCTTTGCACCACAGTCAGCATGGACGTATGGCAGTGACCAAAGAAGAAACCTGTCTTTGGAGCAGGCAAGATTCCACATCCCCTTCCATCAGATAAGTGCTTTAAACACCACGTTATCAACTAAATCTCTTCTGAATGAACTATTCCCATTGACACAGGCTGAAAAGAAGTTGAAGGACACACAAACAAAAAACATGACAATATTCTGAAGGTTACAGATAGGCAGCAACTGCAACACATGGTTATATCAGAATTATATTTTGCAATTTGGGTTAGTAGAGAAAAATAAAGAAAAACCGAAAACCAAACCAAACAGAAAAGCTAAACCTCTTCAACACTGCCCTCTGGAGTCTGTGCTCTATCTTGTACAGAGAGACAATATTAATGCTTCTCTTTCCAAAGATGTTGCTACATAATGCAGACACCAGAACACTTTGAGCATCCTGGTTGTGTGCTGGATCCTAGAAATGCCAAATCGTGGAAATAACAGGGGATCCAAGAGAAAGATGTTTCTTTGGGCCAGATTCCCACCCTGTGAAGGCTGAATGACAGGCACAATAAGAGGTGCAATTCCATGCACATTAGGAAGCAATAAAGGTACATGTACATGCCTCAAAAACAGGTATGAATGTCAGTTCCAAGGTGACATTTCCTGATTTGCACAGAATTTGGAAAGTCCTTTTGTTTCCGGACTTACCCTACAGAAAGATACCCTGGAATTCATTCCCCAAATTAAACACTATCCTCATAACATTAATTATATATAACAAAACAGATTATGAACAAAGATGCAGTTTCAGAGGATTTTAAATGAAAGGCACCACAGAGTCAAGAAAAGGTAAAGAAACTTTCAGAAAGCCTTGTAAGAAAAGACATCACAGCAACAGTTCTTAGGCCAGATTTAGCTGAGCAGTTCAGACCTCGAAACACAGAGATCACACTCAGAGTTAAGGAACAGTAGCTCCCTGACCACAAAGTAACAGTTTATCTGGAAGGGACAACCAAAAAAACTGTAATTAGTTTTTCTTCCCACAAAAGTCCTTCGAAAAATCTTACCATATGAAACTAAAATATTTTCAAAATACAGCTACAAAGTTTACAAACAGCATTCTGAAATAGAAGACAACTGATAAAGAGAAGCAGCAATAATAAACCTCAAACATATTCTATTCAATTATTCTGTATCTGTGACTTACTTATTACCTTCTTTAGTAACAAGAAGTACCCATTACAAACTAACAGATTGCAACACCTCCTGCTAAATATTCATTAAAAAGTGGACAAAGGTCAATAACTGTGTGAAATTATAATTTAACAGTAAAACATAAAGTGCACAATAGGTCATAGGACCAAGTGCACAGATTTTAACGATGAGATGTATTAAAAATGAGTATTCTGTTCTGAAATGAGGTCATTTTACTACCACAACTATCTACTGTCAACAAAGTTTGCAGTAAAGATAATACAAAGCAAGTGTTCACTAGATTGTGACTTACAGAATCATAAAGATGGGTGGTTGCTTTTTTTTAGATGAAGGAATTAATTTTGATCACGCTGCACACAAGAAAACTTAACACCAGCACTTAAACCCAGCTTTGTTTCAGTGCTGGGTGAGCATATACATAAAAGCAGCTGTGCTGGAATAGTCCAAAGGCTCCTGTTGTTTACAATAATCAATATATTTTAATTTCCCTACCCCAACCAGCCCCTCTTGGAAGCCATAGAAACCTTCAGGAGCCCAAACTCTGTGTGACAAGTGTCAGGGTTTGGGGTTATCTGCACAACCACAAAGGAGCACAGAGGGTCAGGGACCAATAACCAAACCAGTCATGGAGCTGCCCATGAGTGAAGCCTCAGTTACATGACAACTCTCTGGATCCCCTTATGGACATGGTGAGGAGTCACTGCCCACAGGGATATGGAGCTCATCACAGGGAAAGAAAATCTTGGAATTACACACGATTTCTTATGGGGTGGAAATCAAAGATAAGGAAAAGGAGAGATTGAGGCAGTTTATGGAATACGGAAAACTAGAGGGGTAAAGGCACATATGTGTGTGTTGGTCTAACCAGTAACAACTGGAATGGCGCTCTGGGCCTCAGAGGCTGGTGGTGCCAGTGACTGGTGCAGCCCAGGGGCCACAGCTCCTGGCAACACTGAGTCACGCAAAGCAGTTGAGAGAGGAGCAGGACGAGGTTGTTAGTGCTGCCTGTGCTTACACAAGTGCTGAGTTTCCTGACTGCAGGAGTGGCCGTGTGTCTGTACCCTCTGTGTGCCTGCAGGCCTGCTGGGAACGCTCATTCCTCATCCCTGGTGGACCTGGGGACACGGAGTTGCAGCAGCTTTGTCTCTACCACACTACCAGATCTGGCAGCTTCTAAAGACAAGGAGTTCTGTGTCATACCCACACACTGGATAAAGAGTAATTCCTTTCTTTCCTGTTTCTCCTCAGCCATCTCTTTTGCAATCCAGGAGTTTAGGAAAAGTATATTAAATTTTAAATATTAGATTGGTTTATTGGTATTTAGTTACACAAATGCATTTATTAAATGTTGACTTTAAAAGGAGCAAAACACCTATAAATAAATGTACCCAAATTACTTTTAATATGTGCAGCTGTGCCACATAACATGTATTTTATGAAAAATGTCTGTATTTCTTCCAGAAAAATTCCAGCTAACACAGACACTGCCAACAGTCAGCTGAAGAAATCAAAAGCTTTGCAACTCTAAGCAAAGCACATGTGTTGGCACTAATACCAAAACAATAGAAAAGTCACTAACGTAAAAGTGTTAAAAACAAATACCCTTTTTCCCCTCTCAATCCCTCTGCAGTTTATCTGTCAGCGATATGATTTCACAGAGGTAGGAAGCAGGGAGGGAATTTTCAGGTGTTTGGTGGTGGCAAACAGAACAAAACCCAAAATGCCATCCTTACCTGGCCTGTGCCTGTTTCCTGCCTCAGCAGAGACAGAACCTCCTTGTGCCCTGCGAGATCCAACTTTGCCCCCAGTACCACCTGGGTAGTGATAGATGACGGACGCTGAGCACAACCCCTCTAGAGCAGCTGGAGAGAAAAGGAAAAAGCCAGCAGATCAGTAGGGACACTTGCAAGTGAAGTATCACGTAGTAAAGACTATTTACATGAACAAAACATGCCTCAAATCGGAGACATGATGACAAAGGCCATGGGAAAGCCTGAGACACTTAATTTCCTTTCCACCTCTGTGCTCACCCTCAGACCTCCCAGGTTCCCAGTCCTATTAGAAAAACTGCAGAATTAAGAACTTGGCACAGTAGAGGAAGACAGGCAAAAAAAAGCATTTATTGCAATCAGATGCAATTCCACAAAACCAGGTACATCTTAGTATGTGTCTATCGAAATCAAGAGAGGTGGCCAAGGTGAGACTCTTATCACCTCCAATACATCACTCCTTCTGAGGGGGATTTCTAATGGCTGTAAAAAGGGAAACATCATCTTCTTCAAGAAGGAAGTACCATTATAGGCAGATCAACATCAGGTCCTGGGAAATGCTCGATAGAAATCCTTCTGGAATTACATGAAGTGAAAGAAGGTGTCTGGGAACAGCATACATTGATTTTCCAAGGATGAATCGGTCCTTGGCAAAACCTTACTGCCTCCTATGACAAGTTGATCAGCTCACTGGACAAAGGAAGAGCAGTGGACGTGGTATATTTTGGCTTTCAAAAGATCTCACTGTGACACAGAATCCTTACAGCCAAATTGTGAAGATTTGGACAGCTGGCCTATAAAGTAGGGGGAAAATTGGCTGGACAGCCTGGATCCAAGGACTGTGGTCAATACAAAGGCCAAATGGCTGCTCACAACTAGTGATGAGCCTCAGGGGTTCATTATACTTCATTATAATTATACTTCATGAGATCAGACTTACAATTAACTGCCGGGATGATTGCATAGAGCACTCCCAGAAATCTCCTGGGTGACACCAAACTGAGGCAGTCCTTCAATGCAGAGACAACCTGCTAGGCTGGAGATATGGGCTGACAGGAGACTCATCCCAAAGCAAGGCCTGGGGAAGGCCATCAGAATGATCACGGACTGGAGTTTGTGGCATATGAGAAGCAGAGAGAACTGGGCTTGCTCAGCCAGAAAGAATATGAGACTAAAGGCAGATGTTACAGCTGGGAAGGCACAGAAGAGATGGAGTCAGGCACTTCTCAGAGGTGCAGTGATTGGATGAAGGTCAACACAGGAAATTCTGCTTTAATGTTGGACCAATTTGTGTTTCGCTGTTGCATTTTGTCAAACTACAACCAGAAAGATGTTGTCTGAGCAACAATAGGTTGCTCAAAATTGTAGAATTTCCATCTCTCAATACACCTAAAACTCAACTGGACAAGTCCCTGAACAACCTGATTTAACTGGGTGTGATATGAGCAGGAGATCAGACTTACAGACTCATAGAACAACTCGGATTGGAAGTGACCACTGAAGGTATCTAAGTATAATTTGGCATCCCAACAGATGGGCCTTATAATATGTTCATGCTTTGCACAAGGAGAAAATTTCTCCTTTCCTGTCTGAAGAATCCTGAGCCATTTAAATTTCTGGAAGTGTAGAAGGAAAGCAGAGGAAGGTCAGAAGGTGTTACAGTTTTCATAATATGTAACCTACAGAGCTCTTAGGAAGATGGAAGGAACTTAGGCCACTGGAAGTTAAACACTTGTGGCTTTGGTAGAAGCGAAGGCAAAAATCTTTTCCTGACAGTTCACAGTGGATGCTCATAGCAAGTATTTTTAAGCCACCTGTGCAATCCACTGAAAAAAAAAACCAAATCCTTTCCAAACAATCATTAAAAAGTCAGACACGGGGTTTTCAAGTGCAAGTGCAGTTAACTGCATTTCACATTTAGCAACTAATTGATTCACTATCACCACTTGGTCCCACCTCCAAGCCACAGGAAGTCGTTGACAGAGCGCAGAAGTTCCACGGCCATGTGATAATGCACCAGGGAATCCTGTAACATGCCAGCCTGCAAACACAGGTCACCCACGTGCTTCCGCATCCGGCCCTGGCAGCGCTTCTTATAGTGCCTGCAAAGTAAAAGGTACAGCTCAGACACCAGCAGGAAACATTGATCTCAGGTAATAAACACCTGAAGTCCATTTTCTTTCCCTCTTAAGAGTAGATCAGCATTTTGTTCTCTGAGCAAATATCTAGTTTGAGTTCTAACCAGCACAATATGCAAAACTACCAACAGTTTGAGGATATACTGGGGAAAAGAGCAGTGTCTCATGTATCTTGGCCAAGCAGAACCCTAAAAAGCTCCAAAGCAGGTTCTTGTAGGCTACAATGAGTATGTGGCTGCCTTTCCATTGCCAATATTCCATTTCCATTCCAAACTTGGCCTTTAAGTAAACCCAAAACCTCATTGTTAAGCCAAAAGCAGTTCATTTGAAAAAAAAACCAAAAAACCAACAGTTCTGGGAGATGAAGAGCAAGTAACTGATTTACATGGATGGAGGACAGAAATCTAAAAGAAGATATATGGAAGCACATAGACTGTCCTCACAAAAATTAAACAGAAAACCAACCAGAACCAGTGTGACTGTTTACAAGAAATACTGGAAATTATCAAAAGAGACAAGAATTATGCCTCCTATTGCTCCTCTCCACCTAAAACATTACAAATAACTCCTATATAGATGTCCCCACTTTTCTGATCTCCTACATCATATTCACAATTGATGTGAAGATGTTGACATGAAATGAAGCTCAGTGCAGCTGTTGTTCTTTCTTTCAGATGCGTCAGTAAACTGCAATATTCATCTGTTATTTCTCAACAAGCACATATTTTATAGATCTTCTAAGAAAAAGAAAATGCAATGAGAAAACTAAAGCTCCCTGCATGAACTATGAAGGGGCTCTGAATCCTACCAAATTTCAGTTTGAGCTCTGGGTTACAAAGAAATACTTCGGTTTAAAAGTTACTTTATAATCTTGAATCAGTGTTGCACAGGAGAGTATAAACTGGTTACAAACCAGGTTTCCCTAAAGTCCGCATTCCAGAATGAAAATAAGATTATAAGTATTATATCATTTTTTTTCACATAAATAGTGGAATTGGAGAATCACTGTTTCCTTACACAGTTTTAATTCCTTTTTGATGTGCTGATGCTTCCAATTCCCTGTCTCCCCATTTAAGTCATCTGTTTATGAACAAATTAAATTTCTTGTTGTCCCAAATCTGTAGTTTAAAAGTGGTTTTCCAGATTTTCCATATCACACACGATTAATTTCATAAATATGAGTCATTCAGCAAAGGAGAGGAGATGATGCTTAACTCCTAAATCAGAACCTGACACCATCCCTTCGATCCCACTCCCTCACCAACAGCTCTTCCCAACCCAATCCTGCTGCTGATTTATGCACCTGTCAATACATGCAAAGTTGGAAGGTTTTTATTCACCTAGACATCAATAAACATTGCTCACACAAAACACTCTTCTTTTAGAAACTCTCCTTATTTATAGACAAACAGATCATTTATTCCTGGTGATGAAGAAATTTACTATGAATTATTCAAAGACTGAATTCACTCCACCTATTTTGGGGCTCTTCGAGGTGGTGCCAAGACAGGATCTCTCTTATCCTCCTGGAAAATATTTTCTCACTAATTATAGAGTAAGTTTGCAGCAAACAAATGTAAAAACTGTGTCTTAACTAAGGACTTACAATTAAATACAATGAATTCAATTACTTCAAGTATGTCCAAAAACACAAAGGCAAAGATTTCATTGAAACCAAACCCACATTCCACAGACAACAAGACTTAATTTACTTCATATTTGGGAAGCCTCTCCTTTAAAAAAATCCAGCATCTACAACATTTCCCATTAAAAGCGCGTCCAAGTGACTCATTTTTTCTTCAACGCACTCTGGGGTGCAAATTTAATGGGAAAAATCATATATGCATAAATGTATCAGCATAAAATGATAATTGTTCATTTTAATAAACAGTCAGTTTTGCTTCAAAGTTTTACCCGAAGAACCTGATCACAAAGCTTAGAGTGAGAAGCTTACAGATATCTTCTTCCTGATTTATTTTTTAATTAAAACACTGATTAAATACTTTGGCTCCCTACTGCTCAATCTTAATCTATTTGAAGACAGGAAGTTCATTTAAATTAACAGCTACTTCCTCTAAGATAAGATGACAACTTTTTCTAGGCCAGTTCCTTGTAGTGCCCTACTTCCAAGAGCTGTTTCTATTCATTTTTCTCATTTCAGACATTAGATTTCAAAGACACACCACAAAGCCCTTCCTGAACGTGATGCACTCACAACTCTCCTCAGGGAAGGAAGTGCCACATAATGCAGCATCACCCATGGAATCATCCATGGGGTAAGTCATCCAAACTCCTCTTCAGAACTTCCTCACCCCACCTAAACATACAGTTAACTACATAACTAGTTTAAAATCTCACTTATCTGAAGTCAGTTGTGTTAATTCAGTACCCACACACTCTTAATAGTCAGAATAATAACCACAATCATGACCATCAGTGACCACTGCAGCTACTTCAAAAGCTGGAGGGCAACGAACCTGTTCCAGGAACCTCAAAGCCCTACCCAATCCCATTTCTGTTTCTATCTCATTTGATATACACGATATGTGCTTTAATCCTTCATCCCCAGCTCTTTTCTAGGATTCCAAGATAATTTCAAGGCAGAATTTATTTTCACTACAAGCTACCCAGCAACAGGTTTGAAAGTGTTTCTGGGCCCTCAAAATTTGGCTAAATTTACAAACAAGAAACATGCAAAATGAATTTTCAAAAGTATACTCATGCAAAATGCTTCAACAAAAAACTTCCATCGAATTCCACTAATTCCAGTGAGCATGCAGAGCTCTAGATATCACCAATCATAACATTCTCCAGACTTAAAAGACACAGCTACGGCGTTGGATCGACTGCCAGGACTTTTGAATTTGGAAACCAAACACAGGCAGCAACAGCTTCATGGCTTTGGAGTTCCAAAAATAAAGCAAGTTCCAGAGGCCAGCAGCCGCCTAAGCAAACTACGTGTGTCCTACAGGAAGATTCAGCACTGCTACCAAATATAATTGCCAGATGCGCCAAAAGGGGTCAGCTGCGGTGGTGAGGCTCCAGGCAGCAATTATTTTTGTGTGTACTGAAAAATAAATACAAAAAGCAACACTAAAATATGCAATGAAGGCGGAGTGGAGAGGCAGGACATGGAGAAAAGCTAAC
Source organism: Pitta sordida (assembly GCA_013390025.1). NCBI lineage: Eukaryota > Metazoa > Chordata > Aves > Passeriformes > Pittidae > Pitta > Pitta sordida. Next base: position 351,236 of record WEKX01028956.1, read on the forward strand.
TATTTTCAAATACAGATACACAATCACAGCCTACCTTTTTAGACCCAACAACAAACTCACAGGGCAGTATGAGAGAAGAGAGCGGGGGGAAAAAAACAACAAAGGAACAAAACAAAAATTAGAAAGACAGAGAGCAGAAAGAAAATTAACAGCCACATACACATAAGATAATCAATAAATCAGTGAACAAACCCCACCTACGACACTGTGTAGAAAAATACACCTCTATGAACAGCCCTATGTTCTTATCACTCTGGGACATCAAATGGTGCTTTGTTCAATGGATGCCAGTATTAAAAGAGAAAGACACAAACTGATATAACAACATTAAAATGAGCTCAACCAAGTAGATCTATAATCATAAATAAGTATGTTTACTTTTTAAGCTGAAAACAGAAATAAAATAGAAAACTTCTCTTAAAAACTGGGATTTTTGGTATTTTTGACAAGTATGTTTCTTAGTTTCCTGTTTGTAGAAACTTTGTATCAGGAGAATATGAGTTTCAATACTTTCCACCCATCTCCCAGACTCTACAAATAACTATCAAGCAAAACTGATTTCAGAAACTTTTCTAATTATCTCAGCAGCCTGTGATAATTTACCCAATTTACAGCTGAAGAAACAGAAAGAAAAATCCACAGATTTGCCCAGATCACCCCGTGGCTGAGTGCTCCAGGAATCAAACCAGACTCCCAGTCCTACAACTTCTGTTTAACCGCACAAGTTTTCTTCAACACTTCTTAGGACTTCCCCCCACTATTTTTCAGACATAAATTTTTCTGCCAGCCAAAAAAAGTTCTTCTACACACACAACACTGAGTTTGTGTGAACTGCCTCTCAGTAGCAGTTCTGGGAACGGTGTCTCTTCTGCTCCTTAAACAAGGAACTGGTAAAAGACAAAGATTATCCTCACTCTTTCCAAGAACTAACTTGAAATGCCTAATAACCCATCTTCCTAATTTATGAACTCTGCATCTTAAAAGAAGCCACTCATGTAGCAATTATTATGAAACCAAGTTAATGCCAGTCTCCCCATCCGGGGGAGAGAGATCAGGTCTATAAACACAGACCTGATCAGCACACAAGTATTAACCTTAATATTTTATGGAGAAGAGCATCTTAACACATGAGGTTTGGTAGTTTTAATTAGTCTGTAACTCACATGATCAGAATGACTATGATGTTCCATAACTTCTTAACATCTTTTCATCCAATGTACCAAAACAGTTCATTAGCTCTGGCTGAACAACGCATTTAATTAGATCTTGCTGCACACCAAAACTTTACTTCAACTCTAGAAGTGGCAGGAGAAGAGATGCTTATTTGGCCTAAGTAATCATCCACAACTCCAGCAGCAGAGATATAAAATCTCAGTTATAAGCACACAGAGTGTGTTTTCTCTTCCATCTATTTAATATAGAACATTTGTGCTTTTTAACTGATTGGCTGCACACTGACTGGGAGATCAGGATATATTACATTTAAAAAAATTAATAATGGACAGATTTCTTTTTGCCTTTAACCCTCTAGAAATTTCCACGTGTTCTAGAAAAAGCTGATTCATTAGCCTCAATATCATCACTTGCTTTATTTCATCCTGTGTTCAGTATGCTGACAGACTCAATAGCAACAAAGGAGCACTGGTTCTTCTACCTGATGTTCTCATACCCACCTCCTGCATTCAGACAACCTTCAGCCCTCCCTGAACACAATTACACATCATACCCTGCAAAAGCACACACTGATCTCCCCTGAGAAGGTCCTTCCTAGCCCTGTATCCCCCTGGGATGACTAATGGACTGCTTTCCCCCTGCAGGCAATCTCTCGCTGCAGAAGAGAACATGCTACAATAAAATCCCGTTACTGCAACACCAAGGAATAAAATGCAAGTGACAAAAGACTCCCAAGTAATTACATGGTATATACCACCAGTTCACAAAGATTAATGCCTCAAAATCTAAGATAGTTTAATAGACTGGTGTTAGTTCAACCCTGTTTCATGGACCTGAGTTTCTGCTTTAGAACAGAGGCAGAGATGCACCAGGGGACATTAAAGGTGCCTTGAAAGGACCCCGTGCAGAGAAGTTACAAATACATTTTCATCCAGTTTGCATATTATTCATGCATAAATCCTACATTTTAAAACAATAAGAAGTACTAACTGCACAACAAAATAAAGGTGAAGAGCTTGCTCTTGAATGGAATTATACATTTAACACATTTCCTTTGGGCAGTTTGGGGCAGCAAACACTTCAGGTATGTCCATTGATCCAGAGTTACTGAAAAGCTGTTTGGTAGTCAAACCTCCCACCAAGGGTGTGTGCAGAGCTGAACCAGTGATTAACTCTGGATAAACCCCTGTGTTTACACAGCCAGAGTCACACATCTTCCACCCTGCAAAGAATTGAACCATCTCACTCAATCACTTTGAACTGCTCAGTGCAACAGCATAAAATCTCCCCTTGGATATGTGAGGGCACACACACTGCTGTTACTGAGCTCCTCAGCAGCTCAGAACTTGACAGGAAAAACTTATCTACTACCTACAACACAGTCACTGCTCAGAAAGAAGACACAACTGAACAGCATCATTCATTCTGATTTGGAGATTCTTGGCCAAAAAATGTCCCTTCCTTATTTAACTGGAAGAGGAAGTTTTTATGACATTCGACCAAAATTCATTCAAACTGAGTAATTAAAACCAAAATTCTACAAGGGCTTGTCCAGTCTGTAGAACTTGACCACCCATGTTCAAAAACAGTGACATAACAGGTAATTAATGAAAATTGAATAGTGCAGGGACAAACCAGGGAACAAGATGAAGCAGCAAGTCAGGTCCAGTTCAGCTGCTCACCATGAGGAGCATGAGCAGGGCACAGAGATACTGCTGGTATTTAACAGAGGGCTTCAAACTGATCAGAAACCTCAAATGGTTCCTTCCAGTTTCCAAGGCCAGGACTAACTATTCAGGCAGAGCTGATTAACGTGATGCAAAGGCTTTGCAAACCTGCCTGGACAGTCAGGAGTCTTGGATACCTCTGAGGTTTTACGCACAGTAATAACCACTGTTGGCATCCCTCATAGTGCAGGACAGAAGGGAACAATGCTATTCCCAAGCACATTCTGCATTTGGATAGGGATTCCACACCTCTATCTTTGCCAGGACAAAACGTAGCTGCTCCCATCCCTTGGATTTGACTGTGAACAGCAGAGTCAAACAGATTTTGCACCTGTCTGTAGCTGGCAAACCCGAATTACTGACCCCTTACATGAAAACTACACAACACTCAAATCTGAGAGCTGAGTGTGCAAATGAGGACAAACAAGAGGAAAGTCATCAAAGGAAACAGCCACTGTTTCATAGAGGAAAAAGTAGATAGAGGTTTAGGGGGAAAAATACAATAAATAGGATTAGTCAAATACTACCCAACATGATATTAAATTATTTTCATCAAAGTCAACTACATTTATTAATATTTTATATCTATAAACTACTGGAAGCTTTCCCCCAAAAAGTCTCATTAGGGCAAAGTCTGTCTACCTGTTCCTGTGACTTCTTCTTACTATTTGTTTAGCCTCACGTATTAAATACATATACAAACAAGCTCAGAACATCAAATACAGTGAGACTACAAATCACATTCTCTCAAAGTACAGCAGGCAGACACAGTAAGATCTGGGCACAACCTTTGTTGTAGCAAGGTACAATTTGTCCTTTCTAATAAGCTTATCCTAAAGGCTGGCAAGTACCACAGATGTTTTCGTAAGACCTGCAATCTGACAAAAGTAGCTGCTTACCTACTATCCGTGTCCAGACCTACAAAATCCTTCTTCTCAAAAGGAACACAGAGGAGTGGGATCTTGTCCCCAGACTTATCAGTGGCTCTGTCAAGCCGCTTCGACTCCAACACTATGAAGAGGGACTCGATAAAATCCTCTATTCTCTTCTCCACAGTTTCACATTCATCATAACTGGGATAGAAGGCTACATCCGTGCGGGGCTGCTCCGCAATCTCTCCTTGGAGCCCGAAGACAAACAACCGGGAATCGTAGAGAGTAGAACCATACAATTCCTTATGAAGATGGAATTTCTCGAAAGTCTGAGGCCATTCCTTTGCAGAAGAACAGTCTGTAATAGTGATCAGCCCCACGACTTTGCGGTGTGTCTGAAAATCCCCCCACTCGTTGTTCTCTGGGGGGTAGTGGTGCCTGTAGCGGATGTACAGCACACGCTGCGAGTCGCGCACGTTAACCTGGCTCACGGCCGAAATCCGCTTGTAGATCCTGAAGAAGCTCTCTTCAGGTACAATGCCAACGGGCTGAACCACAACCAGGAGGGTCTGATGATCCTCAGCACACTGCATGTAGTCAGGGACACTCATTTTGCATCAACCACAGGCTGGTAAAAGAAAAGCACATGTTATCCTTTAACATCCAGAGTACATGGGGCTGCTGAACCAAACTGAGGCTTCAACATTAAACACTCCTGCATCTCGAATATGTGTGCTACAAATACTAATATCTGAGTTATCATTTCACTAAACCTTCAACCATGAAGCCTACTGACAGCGTTACACCGTGCAAAAGGAGTGCTCTTAGCCACCTATCAAACAGAAGTTTGTAAATTGGGTTTTTTCCCACCAAATCTCACTCCCTGAGCAGCTACACAGCGGGGCACAGCAGAGTCTCTACCAGAGCCAGAGAGCAGAAGCATCGGTTCAGAAGATCCTGTCCCATTCAGGTTCTCCGGTCCTGTTTCCATGGGGAAATATGGAAAATTGTGCGTTGCAAGATGTAAACAGACACCAAACCATACTGACCCAACTTTACACAGCTCTCAGCGCTCACACATGGTCAGGGAGAGGAAAAACAGGACCAGAAGACTTGTTTTTGAGAAGAAGTGAAGTTTGTTTCCTCAAAACACATGTAGGTAAGCAGCAGGAAATGTTTTCTGCTTTTCTATTTAAGCATTTAGCATTCCTTCTCCCCTGAGCTCTTTAAAAATGATTAGTGCCCTGCAGCTGGGTCTTAAACGTAAGAAACGCATCCCTGAGCCCTCAACATCAGCCCCCCAGGACCACGGGGATTCCTTGGTCGATTTCAGCTCCAACGCACCCCCTGAAATGTACATGCGTCCAACAACTCCAAACGACCCAACCAAACCTCCACCAAAAAAACAAATAAACAAACAAGAAAACCCACAACACCACCACAGCCCAGCTTCACACTGACATGATTGTTCATACAAACAGAAGGAAGATCCAAGCCCCGCGAGGTGGAGAAGCGACTGCAAGAGATGAGGCTTCTCAGAACCACCGACTGTACCTCCCCTCTCCCACCGTACTGACCCGGGAACAGCCCCAGCCCCCCGGGAACAGCCCCATCCAGCCCCCCGGGAACAGCCCCAGCCCCACGGGAACAGCCCCATCCAGCCGCACTGAGGGCGGCGGCAGCTCCCGAGCAGATCCCGAGAGGGGCCGGCGAAGTTTCGCAGGGAAATATAAATGAACCGCCGAAGAGCCAAGCGCAGCCCTGTCAGGAAAGGGGCTGAGGGGCAGCGAGAGGAGCGAGGGAACCACCGTGGGATGGAGGGACTCGGCTGTCGCTGGGTGGCCGGGGAAGGGGCACTCACAGCCGGGACGGGGGGATGCGGCTGTCGCTGGGTGGCCGGGGAAGGGGCACTCACAGCCGGGATGGGGGGTGCGGCTGTCGGTGGGTGGCCGGGACAGGAGCCGCCCCGCTCCCGCTGCCGCCGGAACTGACGGCAATGGCCGCTCCTGCCCCGCATGCGCGGGGTGAGAGCCGTGAGGGAAGAGCGGCGCTCCCGGTGCTTACGGGGGAACCGGGAGCCTCTGCCTGGAGCCACCAGGTGTTTCTCCACAAGGGATGCGTTAAAAGGAGTGAACGAATGATTGATGAATCCCAGCTGCCAGTACGTATCTCTCATTAGTCTGTAACTGGGAATTTAAGGGGCTGTAGGAGTAGGAGCCAAAAAGTGAGCCTTCCTGGCATTCCCAAACCCTGAAATTGGTCTGGTTCCCTAAAATCATAGAATCATCGAGGTTGGAAGAGACCTTTAAGATCATCCAGTCCAACTGTCACCCAGCACTACCACATATCTGACAGTGAAAAACAGTTAAGAAATCAAGAGAGCGCTGAGCAGAATTAGTCAATAAGTGGTTGCACTTGGGCATCAGGTGTTGGGTATAACTGAGAGGCATGAACTGGGGTAGGAGTTCTCCTCTGGAAGTGCCAGATTGAACTGAAAGCTAGGAGCTAACTAAAGACGAGATGGAAGGCTTGACTCAGGCTTTGCTGTCCAGCAGGATCCTGTGGTGGGACCTGTTACAGTGGCCGGGTTGTGTAAGTCTGTAACAGTGAGCATTGCTCAGCAGTAAGGGAAACATCCCTGTGTTATCGACACTGTTTCCAACACAAATCCGAAACACAGCCCCACTGTGAAGAAAATTAGCTCTATCCTACACCAAACCAGCACAATCATTCATAAATATACCTTCTAGCACTGCTTGTAAGGGGGGTTAGAGTCATTTCTTGACAGTTTATCTCAACAGTTTATTGTTATACCTCTACAAGACAAAAGCAACATACGGCTTGCATTAATTAAGATAGTTATTACTAAATGTACAACGGAGTATCTAATATTTTATATTCTTTAGAAGATAATTTGGATTGTGACTCTGTCAGCACTGTGTTCTAGAGCTTTCTAAGTGCCATTAAACTGTCAGTCTCCTGAGATCCTCCAGGATGAAGGTATGAAGAATGTTCTGGATAGTTCCAAGTGGTAGAACAACTCTGGAGAGAAGTTGCCTAAATGTGTATCTATCGTAAGTGGAAATGGAAGATTACACATGGTATTGTCTGCCTAAAAGCTTGGCTTTGCTTAATTTATTTTTACCTTTGAATATCTTCATGGGTCCAGCTCTTCTCGTGGAGGAGCTCCTACAGTGAGAGCTTTTCCTGAGACTTCCAAATGTTTGGGTATATTACAGCAACCAGTGTCAGATCAGTCACTTTCTGTTTGCATTTGTGCATTAACATATAGTTTACCAGCTGCTCAGATTTATCTCATATTTTGGGTATGACACAACCTTTATCTCCACAGATCAGGTTCCCTCAGAATAGCTTTTTTCTTTTCCTTCCTTTTTTTTTTTCATCATGCAAGAAATACTTCTGCTTCATCACCAACCTGTCTGTTTTCGCTGTTTATAAATGCTGCTTTTATGTCACTCTACTGCAATTTTAGGGAATGCTGCTACAGAAGTTAATTTCTTCTGTTACACTATCCATCTTGTACTGGACACCTCTTTCTTTTAATGTAACACATTTATTACTGTCTGTGCCACCTACTTATCCACATATTGTGCCTACACTTTGCCAGATCAACTTCAGCTCTTTCCCTTGTTTGCTGATACAGGCAGATTTTTCCCTAGTCAAGCACTTATCCATTGTTCTTCACCTAGCAACAATGAATCTCTTTTTTTTTTTAATTACAGATCACAAATAATTAAATACAAATCTCATTATTCATTTTTTAAATGTGTATTAATTGATTTTAACATGTCCCCCAGCAACAAAATGGCTTAAACCCAAGCCCTGGGAACTCCACTGGGGACTGGCCACCAGGCTGACGTGGCCTCATTCACCACACTTGCTGTTTCTGCAGTGGCACTCTATACTTCTGGGAATTCAGCAGACACTTTCCCCAGATTCTTATCCATGGGGACTTTTGATTATATGTATCAGGTCTGTCTTTTTTTAAATAATTCAAGGAAGCTTGACACAGTGGTACTATTCAATAACTCACCATCCTTTTCTGCTTTCAGGTAGCTCAGCAGTACATGTGAATAAATTCTCCTCATTTGAGCAGACTGTTTATTGGAGCATTTGCCATTGCTATATTCCCACTCTACAGGACAGCAGAGGTAAAGCCACCAAGTTAGGGAGTAATGTCAGTTCATTGTAGCAGTTCAGTTTTGCTTCAGATTTAGCCCATGAATGAATCTGTTCCAGTGTAGCTCAGGTTCAGAGCACTAACAGTTCATCCTGGTACTCTGGGATTTATCACCTCCCATATAACCAATTATAGGGTGATGCTGTAGGGGGAGGCTTTGACACCATCCTGCTGTTCTCCTCCACTGAGCAGTTTTTTACTCAGGGCTGCAAAGCACAGCAGAAACAGCTCCTCTAGCACAGATGGATGAGCCAAGTGAGAGACAGAAAAGGAGAGACTGAGATGTGATGCAGCTCTGCTGTTCGTAATTAGTACAAACAGTCCATGGACTGAATGGGATATATTAGTTTTTATGCAAACTGTTGTTTTGAATTTACCAAAAGTGACATCTATTTTACTTGTGTTCCCAGTCGGGTTTAACAAAGAATTCTTAATAACAGCACCACTTCAGTTCTGATTCAAGAGATGTAATTCTGGCATGAACTGTTCTGTGTGCCTAGTGTTTTAATTATGAACAAGTTTAATCCCATTACTGGCATAACATTAATTTTGCAATTACAAAGTATGCTATATTATTAAATATCAGTAATATTGCAGTATCATGGTATTCACTGAGTGTGCACACCCTCCTTATGCTGTACAACCACATCATGATTCTCCCTCCTGCAAATACTAAATCTGTGTCCAAACACCTCAATACCCTCAGAAATCTGAGTAGTTTGATGGAGATTTATATGTACATTGAAATAATGAAAGACACCAGTAGTATTTCTAAGAAATTCACTGTCAGAGTAACGCCAACAGTTTCCACAAGATGTCACAAGACAGTAAAGATCAAAGAAGAAACTGAGCTGCCAGATACCCATGTAGCATCCCAGGATATTGTGCTTCCTTTCAGAGATAACTTCAGCAGAATGGACTCACAGAAGTTGAAACCTCAAAGGAATTATGCAGAGCAAGAGATCTGGATTATCATCAATACCTAGCTATAAAAGATGTCCCCAAATGGTGATTTTGGAACTCTATTATCCTTGCTCCAAAGTGCTTAAAACTGCTTATGGTTCTGTATTTTATTAATAAATCAGTATCATATGTACCCTTATCCATATGTACTGGGCAAAGTCTATATAAGATAGCAAGAGTAATTCAGTACCAACAAACTCCACATATTTTCCATTTAGTGTGATTCTTTATGGGTACATCTCTTTCGCCCCAAATTCTTTGTGAATTACATATTATTATGTATTCTGAAAAAGCTCCCACTCTTCCCTGTCATACTAAGTAGACACAATTTAGTGGCCTGAGCAGATTTCTTACCAATATAAACCATCAACCACGTTGTTTGTAAAGCATATTGGGAACTTTTTTTATTGAGGACATTAATGTATTGATGCAAACTATGCATCATCACTTCTAGAAGTGCTCACTCATTCGCTGTGGGAGCCAGCAGCTCTCATCCAAACTTCTGGAGCCAACACTCCTGGTGGCAAAATCTGGAGCTGTTTATGGAAAGACTGGACGTGGCACTTAGTACCGTGGTCTAGTTGGCACGATGGTGTTCAGTCAAAGGTTGGACTCGATAGTCTCTGACACCTTTTTCAACCTAATCGAGTCTGTGATTCTGTGAAGGGACTTTGCAGACAGACACTGCGGAGCTTCAGCGCGCCCGAGACATGCGGTGGTGCCTCCCTGGGGCAGGTTGTTCCCTGTGCTGTAGGGAGCTGTAGTCCCTGGGGTGGGCTGTTCCCTGTGCTGTAGGGAGTTGCAGTCCCTCGAGCGGGCTGTTCCCGGTGCTGTAGGGAGCTGTAGTCCCCGAGGCGGGTTGTTCCCGGTGCTGTAGGGAGCTGTAGTCCCTGGGGCGGGTTGTTCCCGGTGCTGTAGGGAGCTGTAGTCCCGGGCAGCCGCCGCCTACATCTCCCGGCGGGCCGTGCCCGCGCTGAGGGGCCGAGATGGCGGCGGCGCGGCTGGGGGAGAACCGTCTGGTGTCGCTGCCCCTGTCGCGGATCCGCGTCATCATGAAGAGCTCTCCGGAGGTGTCCAGCATCAACCAGGACGCGCTGTTCCTCACCGCCAAGGCCACGGTACCGACTCGCCTTCCCTGCTCTCGTTCCTCCCCGCTCCCCCTGCCCCGGCTGATGGGCCTCTGCCCTCGCAGGGTTCCCCCCGCGCCGGGCTCCCGCTTCCCTCCTCTCCGCATCCCGAGGTGGAACCCTGACCTTAAGCTTCCCCGAAATTAGAGAATGGTTTGGGTTGGAAGGAGACGTTGTCGTTTCAACCCCCCTGCCATGGGCAAGGGCACCTTCCACTATCCCAGGCTGCTCCGAGCCCCGTCCAGCCTGGCCTTGGACACTTCCAGGGATGGGGCAGCCACAGCTTCTCTGGGAACCTGTGCCAGGGCCTCACCGCCCTCACGGTAAACACTTTTTCCCCTGATACCTAATCTGATCCTACTCTTTTTCAACTTGAACCCATTTCCCCTTGGCCTGTCACTAGGTGCTCTTGTAAATAGTCTTATCCCATCTGTTCCTGTAAGTTTCCTTCAGGTACTGGAAGGTTTCCTGTAAATTCCCTTTGGGTCCTGGGAATTCTCTGCACTAAGTGCCCAGTGTAAGTGCAGTTAAACGTGGTGCTTCTGCCTTTAGATAGGGATCACTCTGTATGTGAATTCTTAGTCTATTTGCTTTTGTTTTCTCCTTTCAGGAGCTTTTTGTTCAGTATTTGGCTTCATACTCCTACAAACACGGCAGAGGGAAGGAGAAGAATGCTCTGACTTACACTGACCTGTCTCATACAGCAGAAGAGTGTGAGACCTTTCAGTTCCTTGCAGGTATCAACAGCACGAGGGTAAATCTTTCTCTTAATGCATTGTTTTGTGAGGACTCGGTTCTCCTGCTGGTCACTGATTCTGCATTCAACTGGAATTCAGAAATTACATCACTGAAAACATTTCCTTACGAGTGGCGTTCTGCTGCTGCTTCTAAATTACACAATTATACTCTATATAGTTCTCAGGATATTGCCTTAAGCATATCTTAAATTACAGCAATTCCATCTGAAAGCTTTCAGCCTGTCAAAGAAGATCATTGCCCATCTTTAGATGAGAAGTTACGTGGCTCCAAAATTACGCACTTAAACCTCTAAGTTTTGTTTCTCAGAAGGATTTATCATACAGTCCCTCTCTCCTTTCATATATATGTACACACATATGTGCATGCAGTTTTCAGTGATACTTGGATTTGTGTTTAACAGCTCAAGGACATAAGACACTCCTAGTCCAGTCTATCTCTGGGTTCCCCATGGAAATACTTCCAGAGCGCACAGTTCTGCTTGGTCTTAGGTCCATTATTGCCCTGAACAAGTATCTTAATGCAGAAAAAAAAAAGAAGGTTTCTACAAGACATAAATTGGAGAGGCTGGGGTGGTGGTCTAAGGCAGTTGAGCACTCTGTGACCAGTCCTAAAATACATTCCTTATCTTTGGTTACTTATACCATAAGTGGGTAATTCCCTCTTACATCTGTACAGGTCAGACTGACTTACCTGATTCTTCACTTAAGCATTGTTAAAAATGTTAATATTTCTTTTTGACTTCATTTCATCAGTAGTTTGGATGCAGCAGTATTAATGAGGCAATGTAAGTAGTCAAACTGGCTGTAAAAGCAACAATTCTGCCTTGCAGATATCCTGCCAAAGAAGATCCTAGCAAGCAAATACCTAAAGATGCTTGAAAAAGAGAAGCAAGATGGAGAAGTGGGGGAAGATGATGAGGAAGTTCAGGAGGAGGAGGATGAAGATGAAGCTGTTGGTGACAGTGTTGGATCTTAAGGCCGACAGGGAATTGTTGATCCGTTTTCTGTTGCATAAAGGATGTTATTTTTGTGACTGAGAATCCAGATGCTGGATATATTTATATACTGAGCCATCTGCTTTTGCTTTAAGAAGTTTAGAAAACGAACTTTTTACTCATTGAGGAATGGAATTCTTCCCTCAGGTGGGGTAGGAAGACTGTAAATCTGACAGCAGACAACATTCAGATGATTTAAAATCACTCTTCAGACAATCATTACCCACATTTAAAATTTCCTACAGGCAGCTTTCAGTCCAAAAGTGGACCAAGTCCATTTAAAAAAGTCTTTAAAAACAAGTATTTCTGTGATGGAGCCTTAACAGCCATGTGGGCATCAAAACAGGGCCAAGGAGGAAATTGATCCCAGGGGCTAATGTGGTTCTGCAGCTGTGGTGGTAAAGTCAATGTGTTAGGAAATTATGTAAATATATGTATCCAGAGCCTTTTTCTCTAATGAACTCTACTTGTGCAGTTTCTCCCACGAAATGCACACTGAGGTCTGTTAGATGTGGATTCCTGAGAATAAGCAGATCCTTTCCCATTTGAGTGACAGAGATGGATTTCTCATTTGGTTGTGTTTTGGGTTGCGTTTTGTACTGTAGAAATGGCAACTAACCCCTGTAGAACTTTACATGCAACTTTTTCAAATAAAGTTTTTTTTTATGAAAACTGGCAATTGATGCAGAAACTTCCTGTAAGTCTTTACAGCTTCAGCCACGTACACAATCAGTGCAGTAATGTTTGCAGAGTTGGGGTCAGTCAGTGGGAGAAAAGTGACCAGGATCCTTCCCCAGGTGTGAAGAATGTGGTGGAGTCATTTGGGAATGTTACTAATGAACAAGACCTCCCATTCCAAAAAGCTGGGCAGCAACCTGCTCTGAATCCATCAGGATTTGTCTCAAGCAACACCCCAGTTTGGCTGGCATGGAAATGAGTTCCACCAGAAATACTCTGCCTATTTTGAAATACCAAAGGATGTTACAAAAGTATAAGGACTTTCCCCAAAGTTTCCATAAATGAGAATGGTATTGGATCAGGAATGCTGCCGTGAGTGCTGGGTGATGCTGGATCCTCAGGGAAATTCCCAGGAAGGAATATACAGAACTACACTATTGTTAAAAGAGTTGTTTTGTACTTCTTTTTTTTTAAATACTGTTATTAAAAGTGCACAGAGATCTGTGGGAAACTGCACATGGAATGGTGTCTGGAGGAGTGGGTGCCAACAGCAGGATATGCCAGTTCTTTAGGAAAACAAAGGTACATCATCCAAGTGCACAGTAATTCCAAAGCATGAACAGGGTTGAAGGCAACAAGCAATACTCCATCCCCATCCCTGGGGGAGAGAGAAAGTGGAGAGGGGACTGGGAAAGGGGTGGGAAGGTGATTTAATTGTTGATTTTTAATTTCTCACTACGTAATTCCATTCCATTTATCAGTAGATTATTTAACTTTCCCCACAGTCAAGCCTGTTTTGCCCATGACAGCAGCTGGTGATTCTCTTGTTTTTACCTCAACCCAGCAGCTTTCTCATCCTGTTTTTCCCTCTGTCCTGGTGGAGAGTGAATGAGCAGCTGGAGGCACATCTGGCCCCAGAGTCAACCCTCCACAACCAGAAATGCCAAACCAGCACATTAACTACAGGAATTACATTCCAAGTGGGATCACATGCACATAGACCAGGACAACATTCCAAGTGACACATTGCACCCAGCTCCCGCTACAAACCACATCATTTAGCATGAATTGCCTCTGAAGTGACCAAGTATCTTGACCTGTTTAAGGTGTTCAGGGAGTTTAAATAGTAGAACACAGTCCCTGGGACACTTTCCAGGATGAATCTATTATTACATACATATTTTATCTTTTTTCCCCTGCAATAATGGCTTGTGAGGTCCTTCCCCACCTCAGCCAAAGCTGCTCAAAGAAGATGAAACTTCCTAAGCCTGCGAAAATGACAAAAGAACTGTGGTTACCAAGTATAAATCACCACATTTCATCCCTCTTAGAAGTTTCCTGTGGGATGATGAACATACTCTGTGAATTACTGAGCCCACAAGAACTTGCACACCCTTCTGGATTTATTCAGCAGAATCCTCGACGGGAACTTCAGAGCTGCCAAAATTTGCCACAGCCATCCCCAAGGCCCTGCAGCTGCCAAAGCTCGTTGCCATCAAACCAGTGAAGGGTTATTTGTTTTCCCCAAGAGCCTGACACAGAGCAAAACCACGTCCAATTCAAAGCAGTGTTTCAAAAACAAGAGAAAAAACAAACGGAAGAGGCAGCTGTGACATTATTTCACATTATTGAGTAAAACCATTCTGTGTTTGCAGGGCTGGGCTCCCAAAGGAGCTCCTTGGCATCCTTGCAATTCTGATGGATATCTTCTTTCACTCAGTGCTTTATACTAAACACCAGGTGCTCAAAGCTTTCCCATTTGAAAATTGATCGCTGTAGGAATTCACTCAGCAACAAAAGGCAGGATTTCAGGCAAGTGGTTTCCAAAATGCCTTCCGTAAGTAATTCCAGGACTGTGATTTGTAAGCTGTTAAAGCAGCAAATATTGTCTGTGGAAAGCTGGGCACAGAGCAGGTGAGTGCACAGGGAAGGGGTGTAATGCAAGAGAGGGCAGAGCTCTGGGACTCTTGGGCAAGAGTCCTTCTCTCTTACCACAAAAAAATCCCCCTCCAAATGAGCAGATTTAAATTTGGATGATGATTTGACAGAGGAATCTGTGCTCCAGTACCATCTCCAACATGACACCAGGACTTTTAACAACCACCTCCAAGCTGCAGACTAATGGATTGATAATTTTAGATTTGGTTTTGACCAGCAGTGCTGCACTAGAACTGTTTGCACATCACACAGGGACTTGTTCCCCTTGTCCTGGGATTTCTCTATCTGTGGCATTGGAAGAGGCTGCCCAGGGAAGTGGTGGAGTCACCATCCCTGGAGAGATTTAAAAGTTGTGTAGATGTGGTACCTGGGTACCACATCTGTGGTGACATTGGCAGTGCTGTTGGAATTGAGGATCATAGAGGTCGTTTCCAACCTAAACAATTCCATTCTCTACTCACCATGGAAAATTATCCAGGAACAAAGTCTCACAGTGCACAAGATGTCAGAAAATGACTAAATATTACATGAAAGGAAATCAAACAGTATCTTGTAAAGATGAGGAATTTTCTTTTATTGACATACTATGAGGCAAAACAAAATTGACACCATACAAAATAACTTTATAAAATATCATTCACATCATTATTTTGTCAGGAATTACAGCATTCTGAGCTTGTTACAAGTCCTATGTTTTGAGGTGAAAAACACTACGCTAAATCTTTAGTATTAGTTGTATATATACAGTAAGAAACCAGAACAGAACCTGTTAGGTTTTTCATGAGTTTATTGCAAAAGTAGTGCAAACTATTTTACCTTGCAAGCTGTAAAACAAACTTGGAAAAGGACCCACCTAAGCTTAAAAACATGACAATAAATGCTCAATTTCACAGCCTTTGAAGCTTCCTTCAAACAGTTCTCAACAAAAATTCCCCATCTCTGCACCAGTTTTAGATTTTTCACCGACTCGGAAACAAAGGAATAGAGGCTGGACCTGCACAGGGAGTGAGCAGAGGGTGAGGGGGTCCTGCTCCCACCCGGGAACAGCTCTTACCAAATATTCAGGAAATTCAGGGAATTTGGTGCACGGTGTGGCCCCAAATCACCCCCAATACAGCCACCAACAGGGCGAGTTTGGTCACTTTGTTCCCCTCTTTAATAAGTTGCCCGTTTCCACACCCATATTTGAGAAAAAGAGTCCAGAAAGCAGTATGAGCAAAACAAACCCCAAAACCCCAACCTCCCAGAATTAAGAATTAGGAACATGTATTGTCTGTTTTAGGAACATAGTATCCTTTTCCTGAAGTCTACATAAAGCATATTTCCATGGTCCCCCTCCCCGTGTGTGCACATTGCAGGGCACATCCCACCCCAAACTACTGCAGGATCCCAGGGCAGGATCCGACATTCTACAAATCCAGAGCAAACAACGGCCTAAAACACTACCGGGGTCCCCCAAAGCAAACAGGTAGCTAAGTCATCTCCGAAAAAAAATCCTAAAAGCAAACAAATGCTACATGAAAAATGTTAAAGAAACAAAATGCAGCATATCCAGGCTCTTTTTATTTTTTTCTCTTGAGGTACCTATATAAATATTACCTTCTGCCCGAAGTACGATTGGTTTGGTTAAAAAACTAAAGTCCTTGTCACGAGCCAATTGCAGGGCAAACATTATTACTGAGAAAGTGCAACCATGCTGATCATTTATCTGCAGCATATTAAAGGATGATTAGGCTTTAGAAAATATAGCTTAAGTCTAGACCTGATGGAGCAGTTTTATAAAAACACTGAACAGAGGCATTTTCCTTTTGTTCGAGTCTCTCTGCAGCAGAAAGCCTTAGGAAACAGCTTGGAAGTCCTGCCACGATGGAATGTCAGCACTTTTACAATCCCATATATAGATTGGGGTTTTTTTTCTCTTTAATACTTAAACTAAATACAATTTTACAGCAAAGATTCCCCCCTCTGTTGCAGGTACTGGTAAAAAGTCAATTTTTATTTTTTATTTTTTTTTAAACTTCAAAAAATGATAGTGTATCACAACTCAAAGCTTTCCAAAAAGGAATTCTTCTTAAGTAAAAAAGGTTCACATAGTAGAAAAACTTGCACATAGTTGTAAACTGTTACATACAAAACTGTGGAAAGGTCAATGATGTTTTATTCCCTCCCCCTTCGATGTGTACCCCTGCAGTTTTTTATATATATATACATGCACACACACAAAGTGCAGTGCTCTATGTGTGTGATATATGCATATACAGACACAGAGATGTACAGATCTGGGGTCAGGATTACACGGCTCAAACTTCTTTATTGGGTATTTCTCTTGGCCTGGGTCAGCTGTGATACTGTACATTTTACAACTTGTTACAATGAAAAAGTTTCAAATTCACTAAAACTATTTTTTTCTGACTTTTTAATTTTTTTTTTTCCCCAACTCGGCGGTTAAAACCCATTTGGTGTTTTTAATTAAGGAGTTTTTGATTGTTATGCACCGGGGGGGTAGGGGGTGGGGGGAACCCACAAAGGCACAAAGAATAAAACTCAAATCCAAGATTGTTGTCCCAGAACAATAACCCCGAGGTTTTGGGGCGCGGACGTCACGGTTTGGTCGCTTTTTGCCAATCTCCTCCACAATTTGAGTAATTAGCACCCAACTGGTTACATGAGGTAGATCCAAATCAAAAGAAAAAAAAAAAAGCAAGCTGGGTCCCCAACACTTTTTCTTTTTTTTTTTTTTGCCTCTATTTAAAATGTTTTCAAGGTTCTGTGTCAGTCATAAGAAGTGGGAGCCATGGCACTGTCTGAAGCAAGAAGGGCCTCTTTTGGGATGTAAATTTAAGTGTTAAAATCACAATCCTCCTTCAGGCAGAGATTTGCTGGCAGGGCAAGGAGTAGAATACGTTTGACACCAAGGACAACAAAAAGCTGGGATTTGGGAAAGCCTGTTTGGGGCGGCCGCCAGAGAACACCCAGAGCCCCCGACAGCCGGTGCCTGAAGAGGCATCACAGTATAGAGCCACAGGTGTCCCCTGTCCCGCAGGTGAGAAGATTCCTTTACTAAATACTTGAGCTTTGCAGGGACACCCTCCTCGTGTTTAACAGTATTTTTGCCTGCTCTGAGAGAAAAATCTGACCAAGTCCCCATTTTGTTAAGGCTTAGTTTAAAGCGGCGGCGCCACACGGCGTCAGGCAGAGACAGCGGGAGGGTGAACAACACACACAGACACACCTGGCACTGGAGGAACGAAAGCAGCACCTACAACCTACAAATTCTGCACTGCCGGGGATGCACTTCAGCCGGCTGAGGGTGTTCCTGGGGCTGGTTTGGCATCACAAGTGCTGCTCTGACCCAACCAGCGCGACAAGGTTACACACTGCGAGCACAGCACAGTTCGGTACAGACGCAACACGCACAAACTGAACACACATTTAGTACCACTTGAAACAACCTTAACATCAGAGCTTTTTCTTGTTTCTCACCCCCCAAAAAATAGCAAACTTTAAATGGTCGTAAAAACATTTTGATTCAAGGGAACATTTACATTATGAGATTTCTGAGTTGATTTTTGGTTCTTTTTCAGTTATTTTATAAAAAATAATAAAATTTTGCAACTATTCAACAAAAGATTAAAAGCTTAACAGATGTCAGTTAAATCTGCAATGTACCAAAATTAAAGGAAAAAAAAAAAAAGATTTAATCAATACATTCTGTTTTCTGTCTCGAGCTCAAGCCAACCACTCAGCTGCACAGAAACTGGGGCTGGATCTTTACTTATCAACTGCCCTAAATTTTGAGAATTTTGTGATTGTACAAACTAATAAAATACTGCAAAAGCCAGTGAAATTGTGCTTAGACTTTCCAGCAAAATACTGCCTTTGTATCTTTTATAGACAGTCTATAAACTGTCCTGCTTTCCTTGCACTAACACACACCCCCAAATGGATAAATACACACACATATATGTCTATCAAATCTACTAAACTTTATCAACAAATTACAAAAAGCAAGTGGTAACTCTTCAGGATAGCACAGAACTTTGCCAGATGTAATTCCTCATTGCACCTCATTGAAAATTTGATTTTCCAAGATACATAATTCTGAAACTTACTCCTTAATGGTTTCTGACGATTGGTTTGGGGATTACCATTCCCCCCTCTTTTATTTTCTTCAACTGAAATTACAAAGTTGTCACTTGTAAATGAGATGAGCAATTGAAGGGCTCAGTCATATTAAGTTCCACGAGAAAACATACCAAGAACAACAAAATTTGGGTCAACCTACCTATTTTTTTTAATAGCACAAAAACAGTCACATCTGAGCATCTCACAGTGGATGCAGAATTAACTTTGGTAAAGTCTAGAAACAAACTTCATTGCTGATCCACAATGGGGCTGATCCCACCCACAGCACACGGCCCAGTAACTGAGATTTTGGGGTGCCCCTAAACCCAGCCCAGCCCTGCTCTCAGTCAAGTACATGGCAGGCAAAAACCCGCAATTTTACAGATACTGGCACGAGTGAAGCTTCCTCTATTCATGGATTGAAAACCAGAAAAAGCTGATAAATACAGAAAAGAGTCCACATAATATTTTTTTTCCCTGACAGGAAATCTAACCTAACAAAGCAAATACAAACAGCACCAGCCAGGGGATTAGGGACTCGCAGCCTTGCCTGCTGACCTGTTCACCATTCATGCTCGCCAAGCACACTCAAAAAACCACACTCAAAATGGTCAGAAAAGTTAAAATTTAGATTCTGGGGACAATTCCCAGGCTTGCTCCCAGCTCAGACAGCAGCTGCAATCCCTGCGGATGAGCAGAGAGCAGTGATTCCAGCAGGTGGTTTAGTTGTGCTTAAAAGAAGAGGGGAAAAATAACAAAACTAAAGCACCTGGTACAACAGCACATCAGAAACATGGGGAGAACAGAACTAAAACCTGGGCACTCCTAAGAACCTTGTAGAAAAAAATATGCCCTTTGATATAGACCTGCCACGCAAATATTGGGCTCTTGAAAATCACACAGAGAGGTTTGGCGGAAGAGCAAACGGAGTTTTAAGATGCACCTGCTGAGGCAGCACATGGACAAATCAAAGCTATTGCTCTTTTGGGGGTAGTGAGGTGGGAGGAGGGAGCAGCCAGCCTGCCCCTGGGGCTGGGGGTTCAAAGCACTGCTACATGCAAAACTCCCAAAACTTAACTCTTGTCAACTTCCTTCCCCTCCAAATGCAGCAGCTCCCCTGTCCTGGGGCTTCCCAAAGCTCTGCCACCACAAATCAACTGGAGGAGCTGCCCCTCAACATTCCCCTTCTGGGCTGGACAGGGCCGGGGTGGAGGATTTCTGAATTCAACAGTCACCTTAACAAGTGCTTCATTAGCAATTTTGCAAGAAAATGTTTCCCCTCACTCCTCATCTCACTTCCCCAAGGGATGGGGTTCCCAGCATTGCCCAGCACGGGGCTCTTTCCTTGCCTGAACTCCCCAGTGATCCAAGTTCGCAGCCCTGGCCAGGGAAACACACGCCTCATTGCAGCATCCCTGCACAGGGAACAGCTGCAATAGTGTCTGTGGATCTGCAGGAGAGGATGTAGTGAAATACCTTCCGAAAAGCAGCCATTCACCCTGTACTTGACACTTTTGGGAGAGCTTTGATAAATCACAACCAACAACTGAACCAAATTGCCAGGATTTTACCCCATTTGGTTATTAACGAGCTGATTTTATAATGATTTATTCAGTCACTCACAAAAACTGGCTTCCAGGAAGTCAAGACATCAGCAATCCTCCCTGCCATGGATGAGCTTCGTTAGTGTCTACACCCAGAGACCAAGAGGAATTGCAGGGAGCACAGACTCCCAGCAAACTCACATCAGAGAGGCCAAACCCCGCAGCATAAAGCCCAGTTACTTTTAAATAAAACTAAACTCTAGCACTGCTACGAAACCACACCAGCTGCGCTCCAACAGGTATTTCTGTCAGCAGTGGTTCACTCTGAGATGAGGAAGCTTGTTTGGATTCATTTCCTACAGTTTCATTTCAGCTCGTTTAAAGCACCTTCACCCCACGTGCACTTCTGTCAAGGCTGAGTGCCAGCCAAGGCTTTGCACAGAACTGGCATTAAATAGTCACAAGATGAACACATTCACCTTTGGGGTGGGGGGTTTTGACCATTTTGAAGTTTATAATTTTCTGAGCAGGGAATAAAGTATTTTCACTCTTACAGTCTCACATCAATTTATCTAAAAAAATACATTAAAAAAATCATCCAATACACATTTTTTGCCGCAGATTCCAAATCTATTTGGAGCACCTTCATGTCATTCTCAGTGAAAACTTGACATTTTCCGGCCAACAGCTGAAGTACAGAAATATTTTCCATTTGGAAACAACAGTATAGACACTCAAGTGAAGGAATGAGGTCACAGAGGCTGCCACAGAGTGACCCTGAGCAAAGGCAGATGTGCCACATGTGCCACTTGCCTCCCCAGTTCCCTGAGTACCCCATGGATGCCTCAGGCAGAGAGAGGGAAGGGTCACAGCACGGCCCCACCAGTGCCCAGCAAGGAACAAACCAGGGCAAATCCAGTTCATTTCGGAGCATTTTCACAGATTTCACAGAATATTCTGAGCTGAAAGGGACCCACAGGGACCATGCAGGGACCTTGGCTGCTTAGCGACAGGTTCAGTTAATTCATTTATCTGGGAAGGGATCTGCAAAGCTACAGGAGGTAGCCTTGAACTGCACCTGCTTCGTAACTGAAGAGTGTCACAAAGCCACTTCTGTAGTGATCTGGCCAAGAGTTACATTCATATCCACACTTCAGCAAAGAAATAACTCTGACAAAGCAACTGGAACACTTAAGGGGATCAGATGGATTCTGGGCCACACCAAGAACACACAGCAGCCCCTCCCCACATCCCTCGGATTGAACCACCTCAGAAATGCATCTTTCCAGTCATCCCCCCTCAAAAACTTGGCTTGCCTCCCAACGCTGGACAATGGGGCTGGAGTCGGGGTCTCTCCCATCCCTGAGGGATATGGAAGCAAAAGGCAATTGCTGATGGATGGGACATCAACAGGCAGCCAGAGCCAAGACTGTTCCTTAGCTCAGAGCCCTCAAACATCTGAACTCAGACAGCAAGACACTGTACCTGGGATCCCAAATCCCTGTTATTCCACTAATTCTGCCACACACACTGTGGTTCTGCTTCTACAACACAAGAATAAGCAAGGAAAGCCTGTGAGAGCTACAGCTGATAATCCAGATGTGACATTAATGCTCTTAGTTACTGATACCAACAGTGGCCTTTGAGTGTTGCACAGACAATGGGCACAGTGAGAGCTTAAAAACTGCATCGCTGGGGGGTGGGAGAACTGTGCACAGAGATAGAAGGAAGAAATGTTTTATAAATTCAGACAAACCCTAAAGATTTCCACTGTAATAAAGCAACTGTGCCCTTCTTGGACTGACACCATAATGCGAAGTACAACAACATCTAACACCAAATCTCGTATCTCAACGCTGTAACACACGGCAGCATTCTGGAAAATAGAACAAGGAATGGTATCCCCAGCACTGCAGTACTGGCTGGACAGAGCACTATTTACAGTATTTTCAAACAGCTACAGCAGATGCAAAAAAAAAAAAGTCTTACAGTAAAAAGGGAGTTTAAAAAAACCAAAAAATCAGTGCAATTACCTTCTACTTGAAGTTTTCCTTAGAAAAGACAGCATGTGTGCATCAAGAAGCATGTTACCAAATGGAATATAAAAGTAAAAAACAAAGGACTGCCCCGCACTAGGAATGGGGAAAGCCAAACTGGCAGGAGAGAAACACAAAGAGAGATGCTATGGCAGGAGAAGAGTACTAAAAAACTAGGAAAACAAGTGTTTTTAATTACACTGGTCTCGAGTGCGAAAAATAGTGAGAACTTTTTTTACATTCATTTATTTAATGTGTAAAAGATGTCTTAAAAAAACCCCCAAGTCCCTCATGGATCATTTATGCCACCAGAGATGCTTATTTGACTGAGTCAGGAACAAGTTATGTCCATCTCATCTCCAAAGGTCTCAGTCCTGCATTCCCAGCACGTCCAGTCCTGAATAAGCGTGACCTGCAGAACCAACCTGTCCTCACCCCCAAAGATCAGTATTTTCCTCCAAAAGACCCCAATGTGCACATAAACTGAAACCCCTCCAACAATCTGGCTGGAGGAATTTGGCTGGAGGGTGTTAACACACACCTTCCTCCTGGCCTTGCTCTCAGTTAAGTTTTGGATTCACTGGCATGAATTCATTGGATTCGTGGCATTCCTCGAGGTGAGAGACAGGTGAGCCCTAAGTTCACAACCTCCTACTCCATCAAAAATCCTCAGAAACATCTTAGAAACTTCAATCTTTTCAGAAAATAACCTGGGCACAAAAACCCCTGAATTCCTCACACCTACTTCCCAAAAGTTTGAATTTTAGATTCCTTGTGGAAATAATCTCATCTGATGTTATAAAAATATTCCAACAAGAACAAGACCCCGTTAAAATGGATAAAGGCTGCAGGAGTTATTGATAGAGGCAGAATTAAACTAAACCTTCACAACCTTTTATTTTGCTTTTACATCCTGCCTGAGGGCCTGGATGGAGATCACAAGTATTTGTTACGGATTTCTAAAGTATTTATTATGGATTTCTTGTTTGAAATGTAAGTTCCCTGTACATTTTCCATGTTGGCCCCAGTGGATTAAGACAGAAGAGCTTTCCCTAAAAACAGCAAACCCACCCAACCTGACAGACCTAGAAATGAGGGAATTAACGTGCCCAAACCCCTGGAACATGGAAGATCATTGATTGTAATTCACAAACTCAACTATTCTAAACCAAACTAAGGAGCTCTAATAAAACACGTGAGCTCGCTCCATACATCAGTGCAGATACACTCAAGTGTTACATTGCATAGGACTGTCTTAAATGCCAAACTCACACAAAGACAGCGACAAACCCACCCACTTCCAGCATTTCCCAACATTTCCTCCTAAGGATCAACTCAGCTGTTTCCTGGGTGCTACAACAGATGGAGTGGACAGATTCTTCAGCCACTGGAACAAACGTTTCCAGCACCGAGCAAACCTTGCTATTGCATTAGATTTTGCACATCAGGGGGGACAAAAAGACAATTTGAAAGTATTTTATGTCTGCTGATAGTAACTTTCAGTTCCCCAGAGCAGCATTTTGCACTCGCTGATGCTGGTTTTGGGGGGGTTGTGCAGTGGGAGTCACACGACTGGGAAACAAACACCCCAAGTTTGGTTATTGGTGCCCTGAGCTGCAAAGGGACTCGGTGGTTCCAGCAGGAACCTGTGGGAGACTGAGACTTCTGGAGCTTTGTGTTGACCTGAGATGTTGCTGTTCTACACCAGACACGTGGCAGGGAAGGAAAACCAAAACAATATCAGGATTTTAGGTGTTTACAGTGAGGGTTTTCTTCTTTTTTCCCACAGAAGACATTCCTGAATATGTAATTTATATTAAAAATACTCCCCCAGAGATTGCTGCTGGACTACCAGCATGCTGTACTTTTCAAAGCATACACTTAATCAATATTTTTTTAGAAAAATGCTTTGAACTATTCACTAATTCATCACTGGTGGGAGGGAAAAGGAAAGACATCAAGGCATAAAGAAGTAGCAGTATTAGAGGCTTAGAAAGAGCTGTAAAAGGTAAAAATGTCCTGAAATGCACATAACCATCCCAAGTTCTTCATACTCAGAGAAGGGAAGCTACACAAAAATCTCTGCTCATTCCAAGAGGACACACAGACAGCAGCTACTCTCAGGTTAAGGGCTGGTCTAAAACTCAACATCCTAAATAGGATGCAGTGAAGTCCCACAGTTCAGAAATGTGATTTGAGGTCAAAACAGATCCTGCCCTCCTCACCCAATCTGACTGCCTGCACAAATCATTTATCCCAGATCTGCACAGAAAAAGGGGGATGAATTTCACATCCAAGCCGTCTCTGCATAAGAGGCAGCAAGATAAACTAAATGGTGTCTTAAAATGGATGATCTTTTTCCTACTTGTTAAGAATAATTCATATAAAAAAATAATTCTTATATAAAACTCTGCCAAATTAAAATCTTCAGTGACATAGGAAACCTCTGAAGGAAACACAGGGAAGTGCAACACACCCATCACGGGAAGGTTCTGCAGTTTAGGGGTACTTGGGGGGAGGTAGGTACAACCTGGCTGGGCACACAGCAAAACAGACAACACTACTTAAACTTGGCTTGAAACTTGCTTAAATCTGAATTTATATAACTATGACCAAGAAGACGCTCTGATCCAGTATCCTAATCACCAAATTAGAATAATACAAATACAAGGACTCTATTAATAGGTTTTACATTTCACCTAAAAAACACTGACAACCAACACTCTGCTACAAGGTGAAGATCTGACCTTGCACACAATTATGTACCTAAAAGTCTTTATGCAGCCAAGGTTGGGCATTTTCTGGCTTATCCAGCTGGGTGCAGTGCATGTGCTCTGTGGCCCAGAGCTCTGTGTGGGTTAAAGCTACTTGCCCGTCCCAGTGGCCAGAGGTAAAAATATCCAAAACAGAGACTGAGCAGCTGCTTGGAGAAAAAGGAAAAGACAAAGCAAAATGAATCAGTGGAAGAGAATAAAAGTTTTCAAACCTGCCTCTTTAGCACGTTATTTCAGTTATCCTACGGAAAACCACCAAGGTAACTCACATGTTCACAGGTTATTCTGAGTTGGAAGGGACCCACAGGATCATCCAGTCCAACTCCCAAGCAAAACACCCACCCAGGGATCAGGCCCACAAGGGTGGAACCACGGGCACCATGCTCCATTCATCCAAGCCTCCCATCATCTAGACCATGTCACTGAGCTCCTCATCCAGCCTTTTCTTAAACACCTCCAGGGATGGTGACTCCACCACTTCCCTGGGCAGCCCATTCCAATGTGCAATCACTCTCTCTGTGAAAAACCTCTTCCCAACATTCAGTCTAAACCTCCCCTGGTGTAGCTTAAGGCCATGTCCTCTTGCTCTGGTGTCACCAGCCTGAGAGAAGAGATTCACACCCACCTGGCTGCAACCTCCCCTCAGGTAGTTGTAAACAGCAATGAGGTCACCTCTGAGCCTCCTCTTCTCCAGGCTGAACAACCCCAGCTCCCGTAGCCACTCCCCATAGGGCTTGTCCTCAGCATAAACAAGTTTCCTGTGCTCCTTCCGTTTTCTCCTAAACCTGCTCAGGGCATCGAAATTAGTGCAATGGTTTACAGGTGTGTTATGATTTCCATGAATCCAGTGTGCAAACTAACAGAAGCCTCTGGCTAATAGTTATCAGCTGTAATTAATGCTTCTCTTAAGAGATTGGCAGAACTCCCCCATCTCCTGTGGACCTTATGCATAATGAAGAGAGTTTCACCTCCCTCCCTAAGTAAACTTCAGTTCCCTAAGTTTTATCTTTACTGCATAGATTCTCTGAGCCACACTCCTCTCTTAGAGCTCCTGCTTCACCAATATTCAACATATAAATAAAATACAATTGTTTTGTGCTTGAACAAACGGAGGGTGCTGGTCTTGTGTGCGTCTGAACCGCAGAGGTCAAAGCTGCTGTGTGGTGTGCACGGTTAAAAAGCCTTTCTGCAAATCCCAAACTACAACAGACACTGTTTGTATCTGACCTCTCACCACCTCGATTGCATATTTTTGCATTTGAAGAGCAATGTCCCCACGAGAAGGTTTTTACTTTCTAAATTCAAAGCATTCTTGATATGTTAACAGAAGTATAATGAGCACTCCTTAGTAAATAAAAATAAATAATAGCATCTAGTCTATCACATTAATACTGTGAAACATATATAAAATTTACATTAACTCAAGCTACAGTGAAAAAGGATTGTACTGTATTTATCACCACAGACCCGTATTCTTTAGAGACTTTGGAAATTAAGTGTCACAGTCCTGTATGACAAATCCTAAAGTTAGCTGTCAGTATGATTTTTAAAAAAAAAATCTTTACAAGTTTTTTTAAATGGCACATTTTCTTTTGCCAATCTAACTGGAGCTATCAAAAGCTTAGGTACAAGTTTATTCTTTTTTTTTTTTAAATTCATCTTTAGTCTATGAAAAACAGTTTCAAATGCAGCACAATAAAAAACATTCAAGAGCAAGCTTCAGAAAATACATTTCCCCTTAGACACACAGAGAATAATCTGAGAATAATCTTTATAAGACAGTTGAAAACCAGAATTTTGTCACTCTTATTTTGAAAATAAAAATTTTGTAAATCATCTAGAATAGTCAAGGCTCCATAAATAGTCAAAAAATGCTTCGCTTTGTATTAAAAGCTAATTCACAGCATTTTAGCCCATCAAACCTTAGTATGAATTAGATCTTCCCAAATCATTAAAAGCAACTCAATGAATAGCAAACTGAATGGGGAGTTTGGTGGGTTGGGTTGTCAGTTGTCTTTTTTACTTCCCTAAGCCCTGAGATTGCAGCTCTTGATTTAATTACAAAACATGGGTCTGTTTTATACCAAGCAGCTTAGAGATTTTTGGCAAACCACATTTCCAACAATGGTGGGGTTTGGTACAAGAATGCAGTTTGTAATCAAGTCTGAAATGCTGGACGGAAGGCTTCCTTGCAAGTGGGAAAGAAAGGAATTAAGATGCATCACTCATTGCTGTCCCTGGAGCTGGGGCTGGTCTAAGTGCAGCTGGTCTCGTGTGAATCCAACTCTGCCTTGTACGGAGTCGCCGAACATTAAAACATGTCAAGCAAAGTACATCGTGCGCAGCGTGTCCTGGTGAACTTGAACTGCCTTAGCAAGTGCTTGGTGATCTCTGCCATTGCTCTGGCCAGAAGTGTGGCTTCCTTCAGCACTGAAAGACAACGGGGGGGGGAAACAAAAACACAACAGGTTGGGAGGGGAAAGAGAAACCCTACTTAATCTGCCTCTCCTGGCACTTGTTTTTGTATCATTCGCTTCTTCTGAACAGGGGGGTTAAAAGTTAATTACCCTTAAAGCACCACTGAAGTTCTGAAACAGAAAACAGCACACACAGAAATATCCACTTTTGTTTTCAGTGATGTAATTCAGTGGTAACAGCAAATTTCCCCTCCAACTGCAGAGGACACCACTGATGCCACACTCAGCAAGCCCACTGCCTTCCTGCCTCCACTCCAATTCTGCAGTAGCTCAGAACGCTGCACTCACCTGTCGTGTTCTTTATCCACCAGATGGTACCTGGCTCTGAAGGCCACCAGGTGAGCGTAATATGCTGGTGCAGGGATGGAGACCGAGCGAGTGCAGCGTACGTACGTATGGCAGAGCTGGTAGGTGAGGATCTGCAGCTCATCCGAAGAGAAACGATTGTCATCCCAGAGGACGTGGTAATGAGAAGGTCTGCTTGTTCCCTGGAGGCACAGGACAAACAGGACGTGAGCGTTTCAAAAATCTCTCCTTACATTTGCAGCCCTGCAGGCGAACTGCAGCATAACGGCCCCTTCCTCAAAAATCAACACGGATTTCACCAACCTGCTCCTTTAAGAGGCAAGAAACCTCCCTCTCTGCTCCCCATCCAGCTAATCCCTTTCCCTTTTTTGACAGGGCTGTGTTTTCTAGAATTTCATCCCTGTTACTGAAATCAAAGAGTACTTTCGTCTTGAAAAAAACACATCTGACAAAAAGCCATCAGATAAATTCGCTTTAGGCAAACCATGAACAGCTGAAAAGTTACCATCCCACACAAAATGCCTCACCTGAATCCCAGCATGGCTACACAGGTAAAAGTCAAACTCGGATGGGTGGGTGATTTTTGTGTCCACTGTGGTACCAGCTGGAATGTTTCCGCTCTTTCCAACCTGCGTGAACAGAAAATGCAAAGACAATAAGGCACACAACAAACAGGTTTTTTTCTTTTCAGCTGTATAGCAAATAAAGCACACACCCCCTCCCAGCCCCCCAAAAAAAACCAGATCTATAAAAAGCAGAAAGTGCAGAAAGAATGAGGAAAAACTGGAATTCTGGGCAACTGAATGTCTGGAATATCTCTACCATGGAGGAAAAAAAAATCAAAACAGAAGCTGCAAAACCTTCTAGGAAATTACGTAAAAAGATTTGGTTTTCTGAATAATGTCAAAAGGAGTTTCTGCAACTGATTTGATAAATTTTTTTCACCTTCCCGCTCTAAGACAGATTATTCCTCTAATTTGTCCTGTTTAAACCTGAGGGGACAATCTTTAGCCTCTTCCTTCATAAAACTCATCAAGGAAGAACTTGAAAACACTTGAACAACTGTAATCACAGCATTTATTAAAGTAGCAACCACCCTCGTGTCAGCATCAGAAGTTTAAATAATTATTGCCTTGAAACCTAGTGGGCTTTAAATGCTCCCACAAAGAAGCGTGACAAAAGGGAAAAGAAGATGAAAAGCCTCTCTGTGAGCAGAGATTTGCCATCAGGAACCCTCCATTCACTGCAGTAACTCCATCCCAGATTTGGGGAGTCTCCTCTCCACCAACAAACAACCAAAATGCAGCAGCGACAGGTAACTTGGCTCCTGCTGGTCCCAGCCAGATCATACCCGTTCATTTTTGTCTGTACAGAAGAGTCTGGTGTGATGCCTTTTCTGCACAACTATAAAGGTGATTCCGGGCTGATAATCCTTTTCTAGTTTGATGCAGGCCTCTCGGATAGCCAGCAGCTCGTGGTGCAGCACCTGAACCACAGAGAGGGATGAGAGGCATGAACAATTGCCACCTTATTTATCCACAGATTTATCTACAGATTATTTATCGTGTTCCTTCTTGCACTGTCAGTCAGAGTAATGAGATGTCAAAGTATTCAGGATCAAACCATAATTTTTCCCCTTAATGAGAACAAATTAGGTCACCAGTTTCCTGAGCCAGGCGAGAGCCGCTTCCATATTTGTTCAGCTCGGAGCATTAGGCTCACACTAATAAGCTGCATGTCAAAATCCTTCTCGCTGCCAAATACAAATGAACATCTAATTAGGCTGTTGAATATACAGCAGACTAATTATTTTTCAGACTAGTACAAACGATAAAATCCAGAATTGCTCAGCCGCTCTTTCCCAGCTTTGTGTAGTCCCATGCAGGATTACAGGAATCAACAAGGGAAGTGGAAAAAACCAAAAAATACTTATTTGGAATTTGGGTTACCACTGGTTTTCACTGAATTTTTAATGTATAATTGGAAAAAAAAATTCATACCAAGATTATTTTATCAACTCAAGTTTATCAAGTGACTTTTACTCCCTTTTCCTTGGATTTTGAGAAGTTGACTACATTCTCTATCTTTAAATTTTCACACAAAAATACTGGAAAAGGTACATAAGTATCTTTAAAATATACAGAATAATATTTCATAAAATACAGTACTTGCAAGCGAACAAAACAATTACGACAAAGTATCTGATGAGTTTTATCGGGAATAAATTAAGTGATGGTGTGAAAATACAGCATTTACTAATCCTGGTTTAAAAAGCAGGAAAACTGGCTTACACTTCATTTTTCTTTACTGCCCAAATGTTATGTCCTACAGTCTGACTAACACATCTTGAACGGGTCGCAAACGTGGAACATAACTTGAGTGTTAAAACTACACTTTATAATTCATAGTTTTGTAAAGGAGATTATTTTAAAGCAAACAAGTATTTAAAAAACCACATGAAAAATATGGAAACGCTTCTGCCCTGATGCATTAGAATCCAACAAACCTGCCAAGGGAAGATCTCTTGAGGATATGCTTCTTTTCACAACTCCAGTCACATCAAACTACAGCACTACCAGAAAACTACACAATCGGAACTCCAAGAAGTAAAACCTCACCTGTTGAAACTGCCCCTCAGAAACGCCGTCCCTGTAGAAGATGATCCGAGTTGGTTTAAATCTCGTTGATTTGTAGAACTGAATGAGCAGCTCCCTGACCATGGCAGCCAGATCCTGGATGATTTCCTGGCGGTGCTGCTGCACCCGCACAGTGGCACAGTATCGGTTGGGATGGGCATCCATGCTCCCCACAACCTGGGAAAACACGCTCAGCATCAAACCAAGAAAGCACTTTAATAAAGGTATTTCATAAGGTAACTGCAGTGTCTTTCTTAAACTAAGTGGTTGACCTGGCAAAGATGTGCTTGGAAAGGGTTTGGAGTTCACCCTGCTGAAAGGGAAAACTTCTTTTAAATCTCAAAGACTAATTTCCTATTGCCACACACATACACTTAAACAAATCAAACTCAATCTAGAGCACTAATACCATTAAACAATTGATTTAGTTCAGTTTGCAGCACAGGAATTTGAACTCTGGAAGACCAAGTCCCTTTTTGGGATGCTGGATAAGTCCATCAAACTGAAAAGGAGAGGCACCACAGAAAGGTCCAGAGTGCTCTCCAAGGGAAGGGAATTTTGCTTACGAAACACCAACATTCATGTATTGTCAAAGTGGGATGGGACTTAAATAAACAGACCAAAAAAATCCCAACTCCCCGTGTCAGAAGTCAGAACCAAGCACATCTCCACCTGTTTCTCTCAGGACACACAGGTGTAATGTTTTTGAACAGGTATTTGTTTATTTAGCACCACAGGCTACGATACCACTCACACCATCATCAAAGATCTTCACTATTAAATAATCGAGAGCTGCCATTACAGGCATTTGACAATGTCCTGTACCCAGGGGTGCATTTCTAAGAGATTATTCCACATTTTGTGTTGTCAGGAAGCTTGAGTCCCCCAAAACCACAGCTGAGCCAGCCCAGCTCCCCATCAGCAATGAAGAAATTCTTAACATTTCTAACTGCTGAAGAAGCAGATTTAAACATGCACCAGCTCATTACAGGCTGCTGACAAATACCAGCTCCCAGGAAAGCTCCTCCGTGTATCAGCAGCTCAGCCATTTTACAAGCTAATAGACACATTTAAGCCATTAACACCAGAACAAACTCTCTGAAGTTTCATCAGATTCCTGCAGAAAAATAATTTATAATCCTATAATGAGGCAATCAGAGCAATGGCCCACAGAAGAACGGAAAGCAATGAACTGCATTAGAGCTGAGCAGCAGGAGGGAGCTGGGGTTAAAGATCAGTTCACTCACTGCAGCAATGGAAGGCTTTTTCCCATCTCCGGCTGGTGGGTGAGTTACGTCTGCACCAAGGAATATGACAGGCTGCTGGAATACTGGAGGTCTGGCAAAGAGAAAAGAAATTTGGAAGAGCAGCAAGATTTATGCTTAATAAAGCACATTAAAACTCAAACAGCACCCTGTACTCCTGAGGTGAATTCAGCAACAACTGGCCTTTGATCAGAGCTGGTCACTTGTCCTGTGGCAGTAATTAGCAATCCTGATTAAGGTTTCATACTGAATACCTGTGCAGGTTTTTAAAGTATAGCTAACTGCTACTCTTAACTAAAAAGTAGTTTACACATACATATACCTTTTCTTTAACTTGGAGAATTGCAGCCTTTATTAATCATACCATGGAAAAGAATAAAAGTTGATCCCCTAGCTTCAAATAACATCTGAGAAGATTAAAAGACTAAGCACACATTCAGATGCTATGAATAAAAATATTTGTTTCTCTGATGCTAGAGAAGTATAAAACTTGTAGTTATCAAAATTGCTGTTTTAAAAGGAGATTTTTGAAACATTATGAAGTTTCAACCAAGCCTGTAAGTTAAAATATTAATCCACTGCACCAAGAGCAGAACATCAAAACATTATACTCCAAGTTTTAAGCTTCAACTCTATTCCTTAATAAAACAATTTTAAACAGGAAATCTTAGGTCACCAGAATTCCTTTGTGTGTATGGTAATGGAGACAGATTAATGTATTTGCAGACCTTCTGTAAAAGAAATGGGAAGGTCATTATAACAATGTAACTTAAAATGCCTGCTCTATTCCCATGCCCTCAGACAAGATTATAATTAGTAAATTCTGCATTAAATACCCCAAACGTGCACTTCTCCAGAACACCAAGGTGTTGTGTGTAGTTGTGCCATTTTCCCCTTTACCCAACTCCATTTTCATGAAAACCAGAACCCAACAAAACCCCACCATGGTGCAGTTTTGAAACACATGCTCTGTAACAAAATGATTTCAGCTGCTTTAATAGGAGGTGCCAACAAACACATTACCCAGGCTGAGTCTACTGAGTTCACTAAACTGAATTTAACAAGATGTATGAGATATCATTTCTGATAATGTGTTCCTTTTTTCCTTCCCTAAGTACTTGTTGGATTATTTTTCAGCAGCTCCCTCCTGACCTTCCTAAATACTCTTAAGTGAAAATTTGCTTATCAGCGCAGAACAGAATGTTGATTTCTCTGAACCAGGCTCCCAAGAATGATGCAGCAGGTTATACCCTGAGCTCTCCCTGCAACTAGGAACTGTAATGATTGTAAAAATGCCCCCTTTTAACTGGTGTAGAAACCCATTGTGATTGAAGTAACTTTATGTATCTTTACATTAGGCTTTTCCATCCTGCCCAGGGAGAAAAACCAAGCCGTATTTTGTCCATTCCTCTGTTAGAATTTCTTGTCACTAATTTTATAATAAAAATGGTGCAAAGTTTCAATTTGGGAATGTTTGTTTTAAGATGTAACCAGCAGGGTCCCTCTTTTCTTACGAATAAGATTTGCTTTACTCACACAGGATTTCAGTGCCATGTCAGACATGGAATTCAATAGTATCAAAGCAACCTCACTGAATATAGTCACAGGATAATTAAAACTAGCAATGTAATACCAGTAAGAAATTGCAAATTAAACTGGACCTGAAAACTGACTGAATTTTCTGCTCCTAGCTTTTGGTTCTGTGGAAGTTAAAACATGCAACAAAAAGAAGAATTTTGACCACAATTGAACTATCAAAGAGAAGATATTATTGTTCTAGAGGGTCTCTACTTGTTTCTGAAAACTCAAGGCAAATAGAATTTTATAGATCTTTCATTCAAGTGAATGTTGTGTACTTCACTGGTCAGATCATGAAAATATAGTTTTATTATATATTTCAACAGAAACAAGTATTTCTCCAGTCTGGGTACAAAATTTTTGTAGGACTATTTATTAGAAGCCAAAAGAAAGTTTGTCTGAAGAGTCACTTAAGCTACAGATAAAAGCACCCAGTTATCTCTTTACAATACAATACCCTCTTCCTCTCTGAACGATGACTTACCTTCCCTGTGGCAGCAAAATGTTATTTACGCCTCCTAACTTGACATTTATTTTCAGGCAGAGGTTAGACAGAGTTTGTGGTGTTGTTCTTTGGACGTTTTTCATCTGAACACACTGTGTGGCCATTCCCAGCACGGTGTCACCCACGCGCTTCACCTCCGCTGCAGAACAAAGGAAAACAAGAAAAGATTTGCAAATTGCAAATCAAACCATGGAGGAGACACGACTTCGGTGTCAATTAAGTACACCAAGAGCTTTAGCAAAGTGGTCATCAAGCTGAAAGGAACACAATGAAACCTAACCCCCAAACCCGAGCCCAGCTGCCAATAAACCTCCTCCCAGTCCTGCACTGCTCCACCTTCACAGTAACTGACTCCTAAATATAATAACTAAAGGCATCACTGACTTATATTAATTAAGAATTTTATAATTAATCGTTATTTTAGAGTGTGGCAGTTACACCATCACCTTTGGCTAAAGATGTGGGTAACATCAGGATGCTGAGTGCTGTTTCATTATTGAACACTGGACTAATAGCACAAACCTAAAAGCAACGTGCTCAGTAATACTGAGCCAAGCAGTCTAGCAGTTCACCACTGCAAGTTCATCACTTGCAAAGAAAACGCCCCTTTTAGCAGACCATGGTCCAGAAGAACTCCAAGCAACTCAGTAAGTACGTATGATTCCAAAGATTCAACCAAATCCTATCATTGCCCACAAAACTGAGACTTAAAGGCTTTAAGAGAGCCAAACTCTCATACTCAGGGAAGAAATTTAGGCTTCAAGACTGGCTTGGAGAAGATGCAACCCCCACTCTGGTAACAAGAGAGGGAAGAAGCAGGGAGGGAAGAGGAGAAAAGACAGGACTGTGGGTATAGGTAGTGCAGGGTATGGAAGAGCACAGGGAGAAAATAAGGAGAGATGATTAGAGGGGGCAGAAATAACTGTAATTAAACACAATGACTGGAAAAAAGATGAGAGCAGTACCACATCCTCTCAGTGGTTAAGTTGAGGAAAGAGTTCCCTTTTAATGCCAAGCAGGAAAAGTGAAAATGTCATTTTGCACTGAATTTCTACTGAACAGATTAGTGACAGGCCACTTCCTTTACAAAGCTGAATTCAAGGTGGGGGGGAAAGGTACTACTTCCTCAAGGTTCCTTGTTTAATCTCTCTTTTTATCTTACATGAGATAATACCTATTGAATTTAGAAAATTATTTTGTGCTGTATTAAATTGGTGAGGGTGAGTGATGGGATAAAACAAATCTGCAGCTGCTTGATAGATCTGGGCCATGAGAGAAGAGAGTCCCTGTAGCTGTGGGAGCAAAATAGTGGGTGCTGCTCCAGCCAGGGAAGCTAAGTGAAAAAAGGAGGGAGGCAGGAGAGGAGAACAAGCAGTCCTGCCTATAGGAAGAGTTAGTTAAAACCAAAATGCATGGTTTATCCAAAACATATTAAAACCTGTGTGTGTGTCTGCCACACAAAATGTCCCTGTTTCCTGCTGAGTTTTCACTTTCCAATTTTTCAACTTGGCTTTCAACCCAAGGTGAGAAATTTAAATAACAGGAAAAATAGACATTTTTTGAGTTCAAGAAGCATTTGGACAACACTGTGGCACATGGTGTGACTCCTGGGGATGGTCCTGTTCAGGGCAAGGAATTGGACTCAAAGGTCCCTTTGTGGGTCTTTTCCAACTTGGAATATTCTGTGACTCTGTGATTCTTTGCCAAAGGGTGATGGTGAGAGTAAGCAAAGATGTTCTAAAAGCTACACGGTTCTTGAGGACATTACTCCTTCAACCACTTGAAATTTTCAGCACAAAAATTATATTAAAAATCCCTTCACCCACTGCCTATGAATCTCACCAAAGCCCTGGTTTAGCTTTCTCATTCACAACCTGCATCTCAAATGCAGCCAGCAGGAAGAACATGGAAAAGCAAATAAAAAAGCAGAGAAAAAATAACGAAAATAATTAAGTTTCAATATAAAACATCACGCAGCACAAGAAGAATAAAATCAACTTACAGCAAATTCCCTAAATGGAAATTACATAGTTAAACCAGCATTTGGAGACTTGACAAAAACGACATGAAATCGTGACTGAAACACACAATTTCCACTTACTGACCATAGACTGGTGTTTTTCCTGGCAGAATCACCACGACAAGCTGAAGGCCAGTGTAAGTGTTCTTGAGGTGTCTGAACATGGGCTCCACGCTGTCGGCTCCCTGCGCGTATTTACAGAAGCACGGCTGCCCCTGGATGGGCATTCCAGCATCTCTGGAAATCTTCCTCAGCTGTTCTGTAAAGGACCTGAGGGATGCAAATAAAAACATCAGAGTCTCAGGTAGCAAAATTCGTCTTGAGGTTTTTTTCTTATTTTTAATAGAACAGTCAAAAACCACAGGAATTTACCCCAAGTGCATCTTTAATGGACAGTGTCTATGTAGTCACTGAATGAAAGACAGGAAATTTGTTGTATAACACCATTAATAAAAACTTCATTTCCAAAGCAGGATCTACCTTATTTCATCTTTCTACAGAAGATACAGCATAAGCTACTTCTTTTCAAAAACACTTCAACAATGACATTTTGGCCTTCCCTGCCTCAATTCCACCACAGAAAGCACTAGAGTTCTTTCTTTTTCTTGGTAAGGAAAAGAACCAACAGAAGTTACCAGCAACAGTGAGTTGATCACATCAATAATAATGTTCAAGAGAACCTTGACAGATACCAGAGAAAAGGTGTATCCCTGAGTTGAAGGCCAACCTGCCCCAAGGATGGTGCAAATGTAAGTCACCCTTTGATGGAACTGGAGACAGCCAAAGCTTTTCAGAGGCCTTCCATCAGGCTCACTGCTTCCATTTAGCTCGCTGCTAGAAGCCCCTTTGTATTATGCTGGGAGTGGGTGCCAAGGTGCCACCCACTGAGAGGGTGTGAAGATTTAGTTTCTTCCAAACCCATTGTTAACTTGGCATGAATCATCGTAACAGTGTGTGAGCTCCAGCCCTGCAGCCTGGGGCTCCCTGCAGAAAATGGGCACTTTAAGTATTTCCCCCAGAAAAAGCGGCACCCACCACTACAGCAGAGTAGCTCCCCATCCCTGGAAGTGCTCAGGGCCAGGCTGGATGGGGCTCTGAGCAAAGTGGTCTGATGGAAAGTGTCCCTGCCAACGGCAGGTGGTGGAATGAGATGATCTTTAAGGTCCCTTCCAACCCAAATCATTCCATGATTCTAACATTCAAGTCTAAAACAGCTCAGGTTCTGAGATTTAGAAATCCATCTGGAAGTACGGAGTCTAAGAGGAAAGGTTCTCTCCCTGTTGGTACGAGGTAAAGCAGCAGTTCCAACTTGCTCAGTGAGTTGTAACAAGATCCCACAAGACAGAACTGGATCCAGCCATACTCCTTACATGGAGGAATGTCCTTTTATGGTAAGGGCAAACTCCATCTAAGCCATCTAATAATTTCATTTTGGCTCACTATGTTGAAGACTTCTGCCTATTTCTCAAAGCTGAATCACTTCACTTATGCAGCATTTCCACTGGAAGCAAGAGCGTGGAAGGGAAAATTCCCTGGCAGCCTAGTTCCTGGAGAAAACAAGTCCCTCAGTCACACAAAGGGCAGTCCAAAGTAAGATTCCCACTGTTTCCTCATCATTTATTATGGACAAATTCCCAAGCTATATGGCAAATCATGTGGAAGAACACTGTGATGGCCACAGCAGCCTTGCATTCACCTCACAGAGAGCAGGTGAGTCACCTGCCAGGGCAGCTCCAAAGGCTGTGCTTGTCCATGCAAGAAAGGAAAGAAACCGTGTGTGAGAAAAGGAATCGGGCACCAACCCACACCCGCACACTTCCCCTGATCCAGGAGTGGGAGATGTCACTTTTAAGAACAGTCTTTCAACACCGCGTTCTGTCCAAAGAGAAAGAAATCAAATCTGAAAGTTTCATTTAAACGCTCAAAGTCAACAAAACTACCAGTCCTACTCATCTGGCAACTACAGCAACTGGCACAGTCCAGGAACTCTAAAGGAGAGAAAGTTTCAGACAGAAATTGGGTTGCTTTTTAATTTCCCTTTTACACAAGCTCTGCACAAATAAAGCTACTCCAACCAGGAAAAGAACCAAGGAGAACATACATGTTAGCTTTCACTCTGGACAAACACCCATCATTTCAGTCATCTTAAACCCAGCCCTAAGGTCTCACTGGTCAGAAACCTGCCACAGAGCACAAATGGCTTTTGTTAACTCTGATTTGGAGGATGCCCTGATGCTGGCATTGAACTCATGCTGGCATCGTTCAAAACACAGATACAGAACTTCAAAAGCGCTGCCATATGTTAAACAATTTAACAACGAATATATTCTAAATGAATAAGTGAAATCATGACACTTCTAACTACAGTAAATAATAAAATCACCATCTTACAAAACACACTTACTTAAGATGAACTTCAGTGCACTGGCGCTGGGGAGCAAAGCATGCAATTGCCCAAACCTTTATTTCAATTCCAGTGTGAAATTGTTTATTCCTCATGTCCCAGACTCCTTGAACTGGTGTAGCAATTGCTTTATTCTGGAAGTGGAAGCAAAAAAACCCTAAAACACTAATGCAAAACTTAATTCATGCTAAACAAAACTTAGTTGTGCTTCTAGTTCCCTCCAACGAGCAGGTGATTTATACTCTCAGGTCGTTCTCTCCCCTGTACAGATATCCACCCTATTTTATAACAATCTCTCTATCAGGGTAGCAAGACAGCTTGCTAGTTAAGTGAAAAAATAAAGCTCATCTTGCTCATTTTTGTTGCTGATCATTTCCTTTGATTGTACAAATCAGCAGCAGATTCCAGGAGAGTACTGGAATATTAACAGGAACCTACATTTCTACACTGACTTTAAAACTGCTCAGGGAACTCTCCAAGAGTCACTTCATTAAGTGCTATAAATATTTTGCACATCACTAAGTACTGCCAA
Organism: Pitta sordida; assembly: GCA_013390025.1. Classification (NCBI taxonomy): domain Eukaryota; kingdom Metazoa; phylum Chordata; class Aves; order Passeriformes; family Pittidae; genus Pitta; species Pitta sordida. Next base: position 389,870 of record WEKX01028956.1, read on the forward strand.
ACAGTGAATCATGGAATATCCTGAGTTGGAAGGGACCCACAAGGATCATCGTGTCCAACTCCTGGTCTGCACAGGAGAGCCCAAGAATCCCATCATGTGCCTGAGAGTGTTGCCCAGACACTTCTGGTGCTCTGTCAGGCCGTGACCACTTCCCTGGGGAGCCTGTTCCAGTCCCCAACCACCCTTCTCCAAGTTTACCTAACACATTTTCAATCCAGCTTTGCTTTCACAAAGAAGGAAGCAATTGAGGGGGAGGGAAAATGGCCAATAAATCTACAACAACTTTATCTCATCGCATCCAACATAATTAATTGAAAACAACCATATTACAGAGGTTATCCCAGCTGGTGCTGGAAGCCATCCCAGACTGTCCAGTCCCTGTTGGACATACCCTGCCTCCATAGAGGATTGAGGGAGGCTGTAGGACTCTGCCGGTCACATCCGTCATTTCATCTTTGACCATTATTCCAAACTCTCGAACGTAAGGGTCGGTATTAAAACTTGCACTCCGCATCTGAAATGATAAGAGTTTATAAAACCAAGCTCATCACCTGTGTGCAGGGCATGGGCACATTAAGTACCTGCTCAGGGTAAGTAAAATTGAGTCCATCACTACACCTGACTCCTATCTGACACCACACTCACCAACTTGCTGATCTCTTCCTGACGGTCCGGTGCTGATCTGGCAGTGGCTCGAATCATAGTGGAAGTTTGATTGTCAGTCAGTTTCTTTATGCATCTTTGTCCTGCCACTATGTTGCACACCTAAAACATGCCCAAAAAAAGGAAATTAAAAAACACAATGGAGTCGTTTTTTGGTTCGTTGCTCTTTTTTTTTTTTTTCATTGCTGCACTACACAATTTTCTCAAGTTGGTGACTCAAGAAACTGTTTGCCAACATTTGAACCTTTTTCCCCTCTGATTTCCTTTCCCCAGTCCCAGAGCACAGTATTATCCATGAGTTTACTTGCCTCCAGAGGAAGGTATGTGTGTTTCTGCTCCTGTCCAACTTGTAAACATGGAAGGTGAGGATAGCGTAAAACTAATTTATGCCTGTCCTTAAAATACTGAGCTACAGTGCATTCAACTGTTTGTCCATTCTCCTGCTGAAGTGGGAATCTAGTGGAAAGCAAATATGAAAAGAAGCCATTACTTCATGCAAAATACTCTCCCCACAGTTCCTCAATATACAAGTGAAGCTTATTGAAAGAACACGAAACCAAGCCCAAACAATTAAATACCACATCTAGCCACCGATCTGTTATCTTTGTGTAAAAAGCTGCTATCACTTTTGTTCCTTATATTACTTGCTTAAAAACGGGAATCAATACCTTCATATTCATATCTGTAAGTCTCTGGTTAGTGATTAAATAGAAACATTTTTCCAGGGGAAAAATAGACTGGCAATAAGCAAGATTAGAAAGCTGATCCCAACTGGCATTATTCTTCTACTCAAAAGTTGTGGGAAACATTAGGCTACAAAGAGGACACCCTGTGCTTCCAGTGTTGAAGAAATCCATAAAAGAAACGAAGGGAAAAAAAAAAACCAACCCAAAACCTCCCCAGATTCAAAGTGAAGCAATCAGCTCAAAGGCCATGACACTCATTATAGCAGCATGAAAATAGAACAAAAAGAACAGTAAAATTGGGAAAATACATTGAGGTGTATTTTAAGGGTATCGACCAAAGAAAGGAGTGTTTTTCAAGGCAACTTTTCCTCTGTCAGCAAGGCAGGCAGCTTGAGATCAAACAAGCTTAAAAAGCAGCAAAATACTTTACGTTTGGTGACTTGCTGGTCGTCTGGTGACATTGCACACTCTGTATTTTCTTTTCATTTGTCCACAGTGTGTGATCTCCACCTTTAGACCTAACAGTTGGAAAACACGTGTCACCATTTCTTCAAAATCAAGGTGTCAGCCCCCAGATTGCAACACAAGACCCCTTAATGCTGTGCAGTGAAGCTGCTCACTGTTTAGCATGAAAGGGTGTCCCAGACAGAACTCAAAAAGCGATTTACAGTCTTAAAATTCAAAACCCCTGAGCTTCAGGCAAAGTTCAACACAGAACTTCAGAAACAAGCTGAAATCCCCAAGTCCCAGGAGTTCATGTGATGCTGAACATTCTGCGAATTCCAGCTCTGCGCCTCTAAGGAAGTCCAGGATGGGGAAAGGATAAAAAGGGCACAGGAGCTCCTTGAAACAAAACCCCTTGTTTATATTTTGTGTCTAAACAAACGGTGGCTGTGAGACCTGCAGCTATTGCAACCAGCCCTGCACTAATGAATCAGGAGTAGGGAAGCAAAAACACCCAAACTGCCTCTAGGAACCCATGGGAATGAGGCTACGGAGAAGAAATTCAGCGGCTGATTATTTTTTCAAAATATTTACAGCCAGTACATACTCAGGATTTATTTATACTTTTCTTGCCAACTTCTAGTTGGCCAAAGATAATTTTGTGTGCATTTTGTGGAAACAAGAAAGGAAGGTGCAGGATGGGTTTGTGGTGCTTGTTTTTCTTTTTGAACTTGTTTTCTTTCTCCTAAGAGTATCAGGAGAGAAGGATCTCCATTTTCCAGAAGAAATTTTCAGTGAACAAAACCAGTAAGATTCCTTCCTCTTGTACTCTTTAATTCAGTCCCTACACACTGCAGTAAGTGTGATTTATTTCCAGGAGAGTATAAGCACGGAATACACCTAAGTCCACAAAAAGACATTGCTGAATTATTAGTAAAATGTGGAATATGAAAATCCTGACATCAGCAACTGGAATGGGAATTGTACCCTTGAGTGCAACTGGAATATGAACATCCTGACATCAGCAACTGGAAAAAATTAAGACTGGGTAATTAAAAAGCCATGAAATCCCAGTCTAGGCAAACATTTAGAAATCACCAGATTAGGAACTGGAGTATCTTTGTCATGGAACTGGGATTGGCACTCCTGATCCGTTTAAAAAGTTTACAATATGTAGCTTTTGTCTCCCAATTAGGTACCTGCTATAAAAAAATATTCTGCACATGTAGTGGTAACATATCAGACAAAATAAAGCAGTTTTATATGATTTATTTTTTACCTTTTATTTCTTTGGTAAATTTTACCCTTTGGGAATCTGTCAGAGGTTTTTGTTGTTCTTCAATACTTTTGAAGTCCAGAACTTCACATACAAACTCGATAACGGGCTGTGCTTTGTAAAATGCAGTTGCAGACACTGTGGACAAAAACATTAATGGTGTGTTACAACCACACAGAGGAAATTTTTAAGAAATCCAACACATGGAACTAAATTTTTGCCTTTCTATTAAAAAGCAACAAGAAACAAGGAATATGATAGTACTCACCATCAATATTTAACATCATTTTCCATAATGAAGGTCTGACTGACTGATGGAAGCCAAACCAAACTTCTCTGCCGCCACCCAAAGGATTTGAGCACCCCTCTGATGCTGTAAAAAACGATCGTCCCACAGGAGTATATCTGCAATAAAGCAAATAAATGCACATCAGAGAACTACAGCAAAAATTGGAAAAAAGCCACGACTAATTCACAAAAGCACAGACAAATCAGAGATTCAAATTACCAACAATCTGAGATTCCTGGCAGGACTCAGGTTACACCTGTCAAAATCCAGCTCGTTACAGTAACAAACTGGCTCCTATTCAAGTTGGTTCAATTCTGTTTTCAGTATACTCCTTAATGAATCTCCTAATTCAAACAGAAAACATGAACTAGTTTTTATTGGCATTCTATTAAAAATTCAGCTGTGCTTCAGTATGAAAATAATTAAACATCGCTGCTATTAAAACATCAGTGTAACAACGTCTCCCCTCACTTGTGCATACTCTGAAATACACAGACCTTATGTGTGGGTAAACAAGTGATCTAACAAATATTTCTGATAAATCTGTCATCCTCATAACTAAGTACTGCACACTTAATAGCAAACTAATCACATCCAGAGTCAGTAAGCTGCTCTGAGGAAAGGCATCTGACAGTATGGGCTGTTTTCTGTGCTGTGAAATCTGATCAAAGTAATTTGAGGGTAAAGTCAATATACTATAACGCTATCTAAAGTTATTTACATAAATTTAACCCATATTCCCTGCTTAGCCCTTCAGAATGGGAAAATTCAGCCCTACTAAACTTTGTTCTTTACATTCCAATTGAATAAAATTGGCACAGTGGTCTTCAGTGACTTGTTTCATGGCAGCAGAATTAAGCACAGCATCTCTTGGGTGTGACTGACAATGCAGATCCTACTCACTTGGAAAAAAAAAAGTAATTTTCAAGTTTTCTTTTTCTAGACAAGTAGCCATATGGGGTGACATTATTGTCCCCTAGCACTGTCCCCCTTATACAGAGCTGGAAATAAGCATCTGCCCAAGGGCACAGAGGAACGGGGCAGGAAGTTTTTGAGAAGCACACTTCCACCTCTGCCAGCCTCCAATACTTCCCACTCGGGAAAAGCTTCCTTCTCTCCAAGGCTACAGGGAAGGGGGAGGTGGCAGGGTTCCTCTGAGCTGAGGGCACACAAACAGGGAGCCAGGCTGCAGACCCCTGGGAAAAGGCTCTCGTGTCCAGGCTGGAGGCTCCTCATCCCACCAGACGAGGAGGAAAGCCCAGAGCTGCCTCTTGCCTGAGCCTGCCATCTGCTACACACCTGTGCTTGAGCTACGGAAGCACATCCTACCCAAAAAAAGCCACCAGAGTGATTCAAGGAACTCCTAAAACCACACCAAGATCTTCCCCTCACCTCATGGAAGGCAAGTGCCTCATCACTACATCCAGGGCCTGGATGGTTTCAAAAGGGACGCTTGGCAGGCGGCCAGAAAGAGCATCGTGCAAAGCCTGCAGACTCACACAGGACATCCACTTTATTGCCACCTTAAATATTCTGTCCTTCCCTTCTCCCGGCAGCGTGACCTCCAGCTCCACCTGCAACAATGCCAAACAACAAACCAAGATGATTCTTTCCATTGAA
>WEKX01028956.1:394883-421383 GCA_013390025.1 Pitta sordida
GGGGGGGGGAATGGAAGGGACGATAGATTCCTCAGAACAGCCTTATAAAGCACGAGAGGAGACAAAAAGTAAGGATGAAGCAACAAACACACATTAGTTACAGCCTCTTTTTACAGCCAGATGTTCCCAAAGGTGTATTTCAGAAACTTGGCTTGTTTCCCAGCTGGCATTTATCTCCCTCTGTGAGGCAACACTGTAATTTGGAAGAGTTTGTATCAACTGGGGGGGTCTCTGTGAAGATCCGATAACCTGATTTCAGATCCCTGACACGTACCAATGCATCACTGCTCATGTCAGCTCCTGCACGCCTAAAATAAAACATGGGCTGTCACCACCTGCCAGCATTCATGAATTCTGGTATTTGCTCTCTAGAGCACCAGAGTGCTTTACATACTGCTGCTAGACACAGTTCAAACATGAGAAAATCTGAGCTTTAAAAGAGGAAAAAAACCCGTCAAACACCAAACTCCCAACCAAACAAAAATCCCAGAAAATCCACAAAGCCAAAACCCTCTTAAATAGCCACGAAAGAATAAATGTTGACCCCCCAAGTACCAGTGATGCCATCAGTCAGGAAACAGAGCCACCTCTTTGCCATCTTATGCCCTAGTTGGAATTTTTTTTTTGTATAAAAAACACTGGCAAACAAGATTATGGTAAATTACTTCATCAAATTACTTGTAATTATTTGTAATGCTGATTTCTCCTCTTTCTTAAAACAAAGACTATCTGAGCACCAAAGTTCTTAAGCTGACTAAAATTAAGGCTTGTCTGAAATGATCAGCAGTCCTGGGAGTGAGGACAAGAAATAACAGGATCAGAGTATCCTTTGTGCTGGATACAAACAAAAACGTTGTATTTTCCCCGTCCCAGCGAGCTTGCAATTTAAATATAAAAGGCATCCACTTAACAGACAAACTGCAATTAGTGGGCCAGCAAAAATAATAGGTGGGTGACAGCAAACCAGTATCTGCCAGCACGTGGTCTCTTGTGACAGTTCGATTCTTCAGTCCAAAAATAGGAAGGAAATACAAAACACAAATAACAAGCCTTCCTGTGTGCCCCAAAAATGAGCTGCCCAAGTATAGCAGGCACACAAAATGACCATCCCAGCTGCACCTCTCCTCTAGCACAAACGTCATTCCCCAGGAGAGCCGAGCAGAGGAAGGAGCTCAGGGCTGTGGGAGAGCCATGGGAACTGGAGCCCAACCACGGGGTCACTCGGCTGAATCCGGCCCAGAGGGTCAAACTCTGCTGAGAGCTGTGCAAACACAGCCACACGTTTCAGCTCACACGGGTTGGAAGCCTTCCAGGAGGAATTTTTTTCACTGCAACGACAAAAGGTCCTCAACTTGGATCTCATCTACAGCAGATGGAAGAGTCTGTCACATCCGATCTGCGTTTTCCTTCAAACTTCTCTTCTCCTCCAAGTCAAGTTTCATGGTTTCTCCTTGACCAACCCGGCCTGGTGCAAGGTGTCCCTGCCCACGGCAGGGGGTTGGAATGACATGAGCTTTAAGGTCCTTTCCAACCCAAACCATTCCATACTTACTCCCATTACTGTTAATACTCAACTAATCTGATCATTAATAACTTTGGAACCCTTACCCTAAAAAACTTTTTACTTTTTCCCCCCTTTGCTGGTTTCAATTTACAGAATTCCTTCACTAGGATGGAACAGAAGATGATGAAGAATGGCACCACCTGTGCTGCAGTACCTGCGTGCCTGGTAAAAACAAAAGACCAAGGATTGAAGAAATTCTATTCCAGGTGCCCAAGTGCAAACACCATTTAAGTTCAGCAGAGCTGCAACTGCTGAACTTGGCCCTTTTGGGTCTGACCTCGCTTCAGAAGAGTTGAATTAACACTCACTGCCCAAATAATTAAGTTTTAAATCCAACTTTCCTGTTTTGTCTATTTTTCCTTCAAACTCTCACTTGATTTACACACTTTCCGTGGTTTTGTTTATTAAAAAAGAAATCATAAAATTATAAAAAAGGTGTGTCCGTAACACACGTCCAAAATTTCATATCACATGCACTTTTAGGCACTGCTAATCAGAATTTGTATCTCTTGGTAACATTTTATTTATTCCACTCTGTATTTTTAAGCAGAAATGAACACAACAAATGTCTGACAGATTAACAAAATATGAAAAATTTCAAGACAAAGTAGTTTTAAATGGCAATTTTACTATGTCCTTTACTATTAGGGATAAACTCTAAAGCAAAATGTAATGTTTGATTTTAAATCTATCCCCAAATAACAAAAAAAAAAAAAAAATACAATCTCAGTCACTAATCTGCTACCTACTAGATTCACTGCTAACCTGCAACACAACAACAATTTTGCAGCTAAAGGAACTTAATGAAAGAGATTTTACCGTCAGGATGTGAAAAATCATTAAGTCTGTAGAAAGACTTTACAGCTATCCTTAAAAAGAACATGCCTTGAAGCTGATGTGGTCCGAATGACTCCTACAAATCAGAGTATCACTGTTTAAAAATAATAAAAATTAAAGCTGACCACGTGTTTCTGGGGAATTCTTAGTAAGTACTCCTCCTTTTGTGAAAAATATATACACGATGACACAATCATTTTATCCTGCTCTGCAATACAATGCACCTTTTCTCTATTGATCCAAGAGCTTTTGCTTCCCAGGGATTTAGAGGAAAACAGATGAACAGTTCCCAACCAAATATTCGGGTGCCTACCTCCCACAGAGCTGTTGGGAAAGCTCAAGCTCTGGATGTACTGAACAGCCCTGATTCCATCACAGAGTTGTCAGCAGAACTCCGAATACACCAAGCCAAGAGGAGGAAGGTTGTGACTATAGAGAGGATTAACGCTTCCCTTCTGGGAAAGGGAACAGCAGCGGGATTTCTCTATCCAACTACTGCTCAGTTCATTCATAATTACTGTTTTTCTAATTAAAGACTGATTTAGATGTAGGTTAAGATGTATCAGTGTTTCTTGAACCTTGCTGGGTGAGAAAACTTTCAAGTTCAGTTAAAATTAAATTCTGGCTTTTAATTGCAGAAGGGCATTTTAGGGAAATAGAGAAGTAATGCGGGAATTGAGTAAAAAGCTGCTGTTAGAGGTGACTTGGCTTTGCTGTGTAGAACCTACAAGGAAAGGGAGACTTAATCTCTTCCTACCTTGACAGTGTCCTGCACAATGCTTTCTTCTCAATGGGTAAAGGTAAAAACTAAGCAAATACTGTGTTAATATTTACATATTCCATGTTTGTTCTGAATGGTCTAAGGAAATGAAGAAATTAAACAGTGAAAATAAGGTATGATAAGGAAGGAAAACAGGTTTGATAACCATGAAAGCCAAACAGAAAAGTATTTATATAAAAGGAAAAGTTATAAAAGAAGCAAAGCTGTCAGCAAGGACGAAAAAAGCCAGGCCAAGAACAGTAGTACCAACAGCAGATGAAGAGAGAGTGCATCAATTTACTAAAAAGAGCAACGAGAAGGGAAAAAAGATGGGTAGTTTGGTGTCAGCCCCGTGTTTAGCAGCAGGTCTTCCACCACCAATGCATACTGCAAGTAAATGGAGATCTTCCACTCAGATCAAGGATCATCTATTAATCACTGTATGTTCATGAACCTTTTCAGTGTCATCCTAAATGTAATCAGATGTGCAGTCAACTTGCTACATTTGTTATGCATAGAACAGTTCAGAAATCCCCCATCAGTGAAACCTAATCTAATTGTGCTGGAGGAAAGTCCTAATACCTACAAGACTTGCACTGTTTTAAATCATGCTTAAACCAATTTAGCACCATGTAAAAATTTCCTTCATTAAGCTAAATCTCCCCATGCCTGATTTAAAACAGCTCAAGATTTATCTCTATTGGCTCTCTCCTCCAGGAGAAGGTTAATGTATGTAGAGCAGAACAACTGACAAAGGCCTGCATCCCATGGGAAACAGGGAAAAAACAGTTTATTGTAAGCAAACCTAAATGTGAGCCACAGATGAAACCACTTGAACTATCCTCAAAACCTCCACTAAAAACACTCTTTTCAGTGACCACCAGATTGGAAAGTGGATGAGATGATCCTTCTGTGTCTGTGCCTGCTGACAAAACAGGACCCAATTCTTCAAGCTTTGGATTTTAATGCCCAAGTATATTAAGTGACACATGTAAAATTGTCCAGTGCCAGTGCTCCAGAAGGAAACACTCCTGATGCCCCAATTCCTCGGTGTCCCTGCAAACACACAGTGTAACCTGCACCTGGGAAAAGGCTGACTTTGAAGACGTTGTTAATTCTGTCCCACCCAAAGTGGTTATCTTGTCAGGGCAAACAGGGTCAGCTTGCATTTCAGTGCCTCATTAGATCTGAGGATTAATTTGATCCCTGTTTATCCTCTATAGATAAACCACTTTTCATTTACCTTTACTTATATTAAATGCAGCACTTCATATTTGTCATAAAATACACTGTCAATCATCCACAACTTGGAGAGTGCTATTGTTGTAAGGAACTGTGAGTGCATCCAGAGGAGTTATTAAAACCCCTAGAGACACTCATCAAGTATCCTTTCCCCTTCAGCAAATATTGGCAATCTTATGCATGAAATCTGTGGGAGCTGGAATACTGCATGTGAAAGCAGGGCAAAAAAACCTCCAACCTGGAACACTTCAATGAGTCCTTTATAGTTGTCCCAGACGTCACCTTATCGGTTAATGACAAATCATTAAGAGTGGAGTCAAGACTGACCTTTACTGCACAACATTCACTTAGACTAGGGGAAATACAAATTACACATATGAGATTAAGAGCTTGATTCGGGTAGAATTATTATCCATATCAAGCACTGCACAGGCAATCCCTATGAGACAGCAAAAACTGTTTTAGAGCTGCTGAATTTCAGAAAACCTGAGCTCTGTTCCCAGTTTCTCCATTTTCTGTATTTCCCATTAAGCCTTACATTTTACATATTTGTGTCTCTTTAGGATGTAATCAACCCCTACAGGACAGGACAGTGCTCCCCTGTACCTACACCCACAGAAGGGAAGTACTGTACTACCAACAGGAACGGCTGTGTCCTCTCTCAAATGTTCATCTAAATGAAAAAAGGCCACAGAAAATCCAATCTGATATTATATAAGGCTAAATTATTTTATAGGGCTTGTGTACTAGCACATTCCAAGAGAGTCCCTTCTGCTTCACCAGTCAATGAGTACAGGAGCAGCTCCAACCAGAGCCCAACGAGGTCACCGCCCTACGCAGAGCTGGCAAACAGAACCTGAGAGGCCTCTCCAACTGCCCCACAGCTGAGGCAGCAGGTCCTAACCTGTGCAGTTTAAATTAGTTTGGCTCTCAGTCATCAAGGATTAGGGAAGAGAGGTTCCAACACAGGCAATGGAGATGGAGGAGCTTCTTCCAGCTAGTGACAGGGAGAGATCAGCGAGGTGACACAACAGCGCTGCTGTCCAGAGGGATGTCCCCACTCCCTGTCTCCCAAATTCAGCTGTGCTCTCACTTTCTCCCTAGTGCCAGTCTGGAGCTTGTCCACTGTCTGGGGCAGCTGATCCAGCTCACCAAAACAGCAGAAACCACGCCAGTGGGGAGAGAGAAAAGAAGAGATACGGAATGGGGAGTGACCACTTCAACAGCAACAAGCTCACACTTGTGTCCTGGCCAAACCACACCCTGAGCAGAGCCACAACAGCAGGGGACATCTACGCCAGAAACAGACCATCAGTGTCTACCAGTTATTAGACAGGCTCTGCAGATACCACATTAAAATGTCCAATTAGAAACTTTTCTATTTAAAACTTACTTTATCTCTCCCAATGGGAAGCGGCATAGCTGTGTAAAGGTTTTTTCTTCCATCAAACACTGGTTTGCGATCCCCAAAAATCTGGGTTTTAAAGTGCTGAACCATATGCTCCACTATTTCTCTGAAAATACAAAAAGATTACATTAATTCAACTTTTTACTTTGAACCTTAAGCAGCAGAGGAATACTAACACTAATATTTACCAATAGAGGCACTGTGTAAATGAAAGGGTTGTTCATTTTTGGCTGTTAAAGGCAAGATTTGTTTTACTCATCTGAATTAAAGCAACCTTTCACAGGCTAAGATGATCTCTTACAACTGCTATTTTTAGCTTTTTCAGATTGAAACTTTTCTTCCTCTTTCCTGTGAAAGTGCTGAAGTGAAAGCTCATGCTCTCTAAAGCTCAAAACAAGAGGTGTTGGGTTCTCCTGGGGCTTCGGCTCCCCTGTCCTACAGCCCTTTCTGCAGAGGATCACAGACCAAAAGCTCAGCAGTCTGAGAAGCTTTCAAAACTATCACTATCCCACTGTACAGCCTCAGTGTAATGATGGAAGTTCTACCATGACAGTGATATGAAAACCTTTTGCATTGCACTAAGATAACTTTTTCACATCCACAATAGAACTGGGTACACTCTTTTCACTGGGACCTGTGCATATTAAAAATATTCATTTAAACATAGCTGGAATTAGGCTGCACGATTGTATGAATGGAGAAACCAGTCACACAGTCGAACCACAGTGTTCACACACTGGCCATGCAAAGCAGCTCAGCTGCCATTAGAGGTCAGCTGGAGTCACAACACCCTTTGATGCCAAAGGTCTTTGATCCCAGTGTCCCAGAGACATCCTTCAGGCTAGATGTGATATCTGAAATCCATCAGCCATCTGCAATCACGGCCTGGGGCGAAAGGGCATTAAGAGGTTAAGCTGACACAGGAAGGAAGCCACTGCTCCTTCGGTACTGGTGACAACCAGCAGCTCAGAGATGCTGGAGGTGACTGTTGCACACACGCTTCGACTTGGCAAGGTACAGCACACAGTCAGGTATGGTAGTGCCAAAAAATCTAGCATGAAACTCTGAACTCATTCAAGAACAAGAAAAGAATTAAGTTTGTTGTAACTGGCAACTTGTTTGCTGTGTCCTAAGGCTTATCTTCTGACCTCCTGCAGAGTATGAATTAAACCTGACCCAGGAATCTCTGCCCCACGTCTGCGGTGCCTGGCTGAACAAGTAACTGGAGGAAGGAGGTGGTTTTCAACCTTAACTTAAAGGCTGAGCAATGGAAACCCCCCCTCCCTTCCTGAGCAAGTTCTTCTGACAGTGAACTGCTTTACATAGAAAGGGAACACTTAATGAATGTTTTCAAGCTTCCAACCACATCCACACTTAGCAATGTACTTAGTTTTCCTTAAGCTATCTCCACCTACAGTTATTTCCTCACGCAGAGTTGAATGAAGTTATTTACCAATTCAGGAACTTCACCCCTTTGGGACTACTCTTCTGCCGAGCTCATGTTAGCACTCCAAGAACCCTGGGCCAGCAACTGGACCCACAGGCCATCTCGTACCTTGTAAGAGTCCTTGTGATTAAACTGAGGGCACTCAGTGCAGAACCAAACTCACACTGCTCACTCTGCCCATCCAACAACCCAAATAGATCTGCCCTTTCTGCCACACGTGAAGAACTGCTGTATTTATTTGGCACAGCAGCACGTTGTCTCAGCTGTGTGTTTTCCAGTCCTGCTCCAGCTCATGCCTCAGTGTGGAACTTGCACGTCCACTATATCCATCCTGCAGTGCTCTGCAGGGCCACAGCACAACTGGAGTAAGTCCTAGAGGAAAACTGGAGAACGAAGCTGGGGCACATGAGGGAGTAGAGCAAAAACTACCATCTCCCTCTAACCTTTCTACAGGCTACAACATATGAAGTAATGATAAAAACTACTTAGTATAAATATATATATGAATTACATAACCAAAATACTAGAAGCGAACTGGAAAAAAACATCATTTAGAATTGGATTACACAGGATTCCTGCATAATCCTATACACATGTATCTGAGCAGACACAAACGGGTACACACACAGGATCAAATGGTTACAGCTCACAGCAAGCCAGGGGCAGGCGAGTGCAGGTACATCTGCAGGGTAACACATACAGCAGTAGGCACTCAAAGGAAATAAAGCATACACTTCAGTAAGTGAATCCAAATTGTATTCTCACCACAATGCTTACCCCTGAGAAACATGCACCACGCCACTGCTGAATGCATTTATGACATCTCTGCTTAATGCAAAAGGGTTTTAGTCTGTGTAGATCTGTACTTGCTCCTATTACCACAACAGAGACTAACCTGACAAAGCAGAGCAGGTCAGGAGGTGGCAGTGGAGAAAACTTGCTGCCAACTATAATCTGCCTTTTCAGTGAGAAAAACTGCTTTAGTAACTATGCTCTGTGCCACTGGCAAGCACCCACACTCTGGAGCATTAAGGAGGTGATCACACACAATTACAACACACAGAAGCTGCGCAGCACTCGGCTCCCAGAGGAGACACAGAGGCAACGTGGCTCAGCCAGCACCAGTTGTCAGGAGGGGTGGCAGAGACATCAGTTAATGAAAGCAAAGCTCTTGCAGCTCCCACTGTGGAAAATGTCACTGCTCCAAGTGTTCTTCAGTGCTCCAGTGCAGTAAGAGCACCTTGGTGAAATCAGCAGTTGGCCTTGGGCAAGAAAAAGAGTTCAGCTTAACACACTTAACAAAGGTGTTTGCTTTTAAAATTAACCTCAGCTCTCAACTAGCTGAAAAATGAAATTTGTAACAGATCACCACAGGATAAAAACAGGACAGCAAAGAGTAGTGATGCTGCTTTATCACACACTATCAAACAGGACAGCAAAGAGCAGTGATGCTGCTTTATCACAACACTATCATTACCAGCTGCTCAGGATGACAACAGAGAATGCCCTCAGGTTTATTAATTCACGTCGAGAAAACTCTTGCTTTTGGGTGGCTTTTTGACTCCACACTTTGTTCATTTTCATGATTGCATATTCCACCCATGTGACCTTTTTTAAGAAGGGAAAGTTTTGCTCTTGACTACATAAACATGCCATTCCAATCCTCTACAGTCGAGATGTAGGTAGTTATGATGATGACACTTGTGGTTTCCAGTCAGTGCCAAGTCTTGTTCTCAAGTTTCACTTCTGGCAACACCACTCTTTTTCAAGTCAATGAAGTTGCACACTCTGACTAACAGGGCACATATGCCAAATGCAAGACCTAACTGCTCGTTTCCTTGGCCAACTGATCCGTGTTTTCACCTTGCTATCTGTTTCAGGAGCATAGCTTTCCCTTATATAGAATCTACTGATGGAGGATATTTTCTTACCTAATTTAGTATCTCCACTAATCCTCTCAAAGCAGCACAAACAAGTGGGTTTTGCCTCCCTTTGTGAGTAGGGAAAGGTGGGAAAACAAGCTGGTTATACCAACTCCCTGCTGAAGGGCTCATCAGCCAGTTGACTCCAATATTTACCCAGGCAACACTAAGAATCATATTTATGAAGTTGGCTTATACTGACCCAGCTCCACCAGAGCTAATCTGGCACCAGTGGCTTCGATCTCAAAATGCTGACACATTCAACTCAAAGACTTGGAGGAAAAAACCCCAAACCTGCCGATGGATATGCAAAGTTGGAAGGGATCAGCACAATCATGGCTAAAGCCGTGAATGAAGGCACATGGGTCCAGCATTTCCAAAGGAAAACAAGACTGTAAATAAACTGAGGAAAAACAAAGCACAGCATTACCTGTTAACTCTTCTAGGGCATTTTTCTGGCTTTATATCCAATTCATAATGGTAGATATCTATTTTAGGAATGTCCATTTCAAAGAAGTTGGCCTGCAGTTTGATTGTTCTCCCGGAAGTGCCAAAGTCTGGTCGAGGAGGAGGTTTAAAGGCATATCCCTGTATTGGTGGCGGCAGTGGTGGAGGAGGTGTGAGCACTGAAACAGAGAGAAAGCACAACTTAGCCATCAGCTCTATCAAACTGACAGTTCAACCAATCTACCACGGGCTACTTGACCAATGAAGGACAGCACATTTAAACCGTGACTTTTTGAAAACAATCTAAAACCGAAAACCCCACAAATAATCCAAAAAGGCTATCAGGAGTCCATGAATTCCATCTTCTTCCCACGCTTTGCAGTATTTCCTAGCCCTGATAACTGGACAAAATCTTAAAACCAGTTGCATTTTCCTATACAACAAGTCACCTGGGTGGGAATTTCATGGGCCCTGCTGGGAAAGCAAGAACCAAGCTCTTCCTCACAGGGATGAATATAATATATATATATATATGTATATAATAATACATATCCATATATATAATATACATAATAAGTGATAGGTTGGACTTGATGACCTCTATGGTCTTTTCCAACCTTACTAATTCTGTGATTCTGTGAATCTTGGTTTCAAAACAGACAACGAAGCAAATCACTTAACCACATGTACCTGAGCAAACATCTGTAAAACGGAGTTTCTACCACTTTCCTCCACGCTGCAGCTCTCTGGGAAGCACTGTGTACTGGAATTAAACCATACCTTACTGCTTCCTTTACACAGAAGGCAAACAGAATAAAAACTCTGCTGCTGGCTGTACTGAATTCTTGAGCTCCAACACCAGCCACACATCAGACAATGTTAAGCAGAAGCACAAAGGCTGCTTGATTTATTGCCATTGTTGAGTTCTGGAGCAATAACAGCTTGCAGCAAAACCTTCACATATGAAGTAACTCAGGAGGCTTCTCACGACTTATGTAAGAATCCAGGTGTGGTTTCCTGGGATTATCAAATTCAGTTCTCTGATAGCACCAGGAACAAGACACATGCCTTCATCAACAGACCAGTCACCACTTTTCCACTCTCTCTATCCCTATGGAAAGCTGGGACGCTCTAACACCCAGAAACATCACTGCAGTTTTATTTATTCACAGGTTATCCTCTGTGAAGTTCAGATTGACTCCTGCGTGCATGTTGAGATTTAAACCAAATTCAATTTTCTACTTAATTCTCGCCTCATCTATTTCCTTTAGTCTCTTCTCACAAATCAGGCTTCAAAATTCTCATTCTTCCAGTCATTTGCTTTTTTTCCCCCTCTCCCTTTTATACACATTACCATTAAAGCCTGTGATTCTGCAACACTAACTCAATCAAGACATTAAAAACACTTGTTGCTGAAGACATGCATTTCCATGACCTAAAACTTCAGGTTTCAGTGCTTCAGCTTTGCCTTCAATGGCAGTACAGCAATTCTCATGTGAATATTATTTATTTATTTGCACTGCCCACAACTGCCCTGAGAAATGGAGCAAAGTATCCCCTCAGCTCTTGACTCCTATTGTAACCCAGTCCTGCCATGAACAGCCTCTGCATCTGACCTCAGCCACTTCCAGTCCTGAAGGAAAGACAAAATCCTCCCCTCGCTAATTCTGCTCCACCTTTGGCCATTTTTTTTAAAATTCCCACACATCTTGACTTCTCAGACATGGATTTTCATCTTTTCCCAACATTGGCAGGCCCTCTGCTCGCTTCATATTTCTCTGAAGGTGATGAACTCCCCCAGGAGGCCCTGCAGTCACCAGATCCCCTGGTCTGGTGTGAGAATTTCAGTTTCTGCTGTGGATTAGACACCCAACAAAGTTATTTATAGCATTATCACTACAGCTGGAAAGTAACTGAAAAAAACACTCCCACAAATATTTACACTTGCAATACACCAAAGGTTTCTATGATCCACCTCCAAAACTGATGAGGACGTGCACCAAGCACCTGCCTCTACTCCTCCAGAATCTTGTTCACCATCCTCTTCCCAAAGAAATCTGTCTCCCACGCAAGATTTCAGCCATTCTCTTGCTGAATCCTTTACAGCTCATCACTGTATTCTTATTTTCATCTTCCCATAACAGAACATTCCCACTTGAAAATTATGTCCTGGTCATTAACATTATACTTGAGGGGGGGGAATTGGTGTATTTCCACAATACCCATAACACCACCCATTTTATTTTAATATTTTAATTTTCTGCCCAGGCTCCTGGCAATTGTATTTTTAACATTTCCACTTCTTGTTATCCCTACTCTGCATTCCAGGCATTAGGCATAACCTCACCACTATCACCTGGCCAACTCTTAGTGATACCAAGCATTTCTTTCTCTTTGTTGTTTATTTTTATGCATTCTCACATTTCTGTATCTAGTGCCACATCCTTATTCCTCTGCCCTTCCTCCTTCTGTGCCAGATTTGGTAAGTCATGCTTAGTTTCCAAAAATACAAAAAAATTAAACTTAGAAATTGGAAGAACAAAGACAATCATAATGGAAAGGGACACACTTTCCCAACATGCCATTTATGCTGCCAATGTAAGTAATTTTGAAATTAAGCAATAGATCCTCCTCCTTCTGTATTAAAATGAGATTGGTTTTTGCTTCACAGGGGTATAATGAAGCCGTATCTGTAATTGTTCAGGGATCAACACAAACACATGTTGCTCAACAACATCACTGCATTCCTCACCGGAGTTTTAGTGAATAAAAGTGAGGGCACAGACTCAGTCCTGAGAACAAGACGAAACGCTGAGAGAAGCAGAGACTCCTGGGGAAAGATGTGAACACACTTTTACCATCTGCATGACTCATAGAAGGAAAAAAAAAAAGACCAAGCTGTTCAGAAAGAAGGACCACTGCCACCCTGTAGCTTCATTTTAAGCAGATTTTTTCAATTATTTGTTTTTTACGATCCAATTAAAGAAAAAAAAATTAAAAAAAGAAAAGGAAGCTATTTCTGGCTCAACTCCCAAGACAAACTTACTTTGGGCAGGGTGTTGCTTCAAGGAGACAGATAAGTGCTGTTTATTGAACAGCAGCAGTGACCCGATAAGGACTCAACCTACATTTTTGCCACCTAAAACAGACACATGTGTTAACTACAGACCTGAGGGATGGGAATTGGGCTCCAGAGAAAAAAAACCAAACTAATACAAACGTTGGTCTGAATTCACTTTTTGGACTACTGCCAGAAATTAAGAATGCAAAATCAAACTATCTTGTGTAAAACTTATTACAGCAACCAGCTGTGAAGTGCACAATCGCCAAATACTGAACTTGGGGTTGACAGAACAGAGGAACAAGGATCCATCTTCTGTCAAAATACGATAGGAGCCTCAAACTCGATCCTGAGACACAATTGCTGCATTCCAAGTGACCTAGCTGCCCCAACTCCAGGTTCAAGTACTATTCCTGCAGAATTCCCATCAGTCACTTTGAAATGTGACAGCACCTGGATGGACACAGGAACACTTTCCTCAGAGCAAAGGTTCCCCCTCCTGCAAAGGAGGCTTCTGCAGTGTGCTCAGGGCTGTTACAGAGGGTACCAGTGGCCATCAGAGCTCCAGGTGAAACCTGCCCGAGGAAACCTGCCAAAATTCACACCCCGATGCACACAGAGACACCGTCAGGAGCACAGATGATGCTTTGGGACAGACAGTACCACAAAGCACTGGAAAGGTCTACATGCATTCCTGTATTCTGATTTTTGAATCAGGAAAGGAAGAATTAGAAAGAATCAGGAAAGAAGGAAGTAAGAAAAAGATGAAAGACTAATGAACTGGAGCATCCATTTGATAAGTACTGGAAGCACCTCACTCATTTTCTAGACCATAAAATGAATAATGAGAACATTTCAGCCTTGATATGATGACTGAGACTATCAAGACCCCATTTTCAAGGTAAAGCTTGGTATGGAATAATGAGGTGCCAGTGCACAGTCTTTGGGCTTATTTTATTGGGAAAAAGAAAAACAGACTTCATCCCATTTACTTAAACTAAATGTTCATAGCTATCAAACTTAAAATCAGCAATTTCTACAAAAAAAATACCGGGAAAAGATAGATATATTACAGAAACAACAGTCTTGTGACAGTTTTATGAAATAAAATTAATAATCAAGCCAAATTATTCTGTCAAGAGAGAATGGGAAGGGAAAGGTGGCTGTATGGGAACCCTGGACCATCACAGAAATACTGTTTTATTTTTAAAAAAAAATTTAAATTGAAAAGTATTGCAAAGCAAAGCTGACTCTGTGTGTGCTCCCACCCCAGCACATTACTAGGGATCAAAACCTGAGATAAGAGGGACTCAGAGTGAGGAGGCTAAAACACTCCGAGTCTATAAAAGGTGTGAATGAGCCACACACTGCTCAGCTGGTCTACTCCAAAATCCCTGCAATTATGGAATGATGACTTTTCAGAACCATTTGCTCCATAACCATCCCCCCAGACCGAGAGAATTCATTTCTTTTGTCCTTCACCATTTTTTAAAGCTTAACTGCAGTTGTGCTCAGCACCCTGGAAGTGCTCCCAGTCAGCATCAAACTTGCACGTTGGAGATTTTTTAGTGAAGTATTGTGCAACTTTAATGTGCAGACAGAGGCCTAATGAGTTACTAAATAAGAAGGGGCCAAACTAGTTGCATTGAAGGGCTTGTCAACACTGGAAATCATCTGAGCATAATTACACCAGTGCAATTATATCAATGTTTCCTTGTGTGGCAAGTCCTAACGCATGTTTAATAATCAGGTGATGTTTTCACAGCTCACAGGACGTTTTAGCACTAGGTTAACACAACCTACGTTTGCAAAGAGGAAGACTCTCTAAAACCATTTTTCTAAAAATACAGTCTCCAAATGAAAGTGAGGTCGAGGAAGGAAGGAAGGAAGCCTTATTTGGAAACATCACTTTTGGTTAAGGTTCCCAATAACAGACAGTGGGGCAGCTCTTCCTGATCATCACTGTGGGAGTTTTCAGGTACAACCATTGTGCTCGTTCATTGCTGCCCCCGGGAATCAGTCACTGATGCCAACACACAGACCCAGAGCACAGACATCGTTCCCCAGGGAAACAAAAGGAGTTTCAGAACTTGGCCTCAACTGGTGATCAGCTGCTTTGCCTCCAGAACTGCAGGAAATGACAAAATTACAAAAGTGCTGATCATGGTCCATTTAAAAAGTACTAAGAATGGCAAAGGAACAGCTTCCAGCAGCTGCTGCAGAGGAGCTGAGTATCATGAACACAGAATAACGTAGGCTGGAAAGGACCAGGCTGACTTGTCCAGTCAAGTCTGGAATATCTTCAAGGACAGAGTTTCCATAACATCTCTTACAACCTGTTCCACCCCTGTGGTAAAATAAACCTGCCTTCTACTCAACTGGAGTTTCCTGTGTTCCAGCTTCTGCCCTGTTCTGGTGCACCTGCCACAAGTCTGGCTCTATCTTGCAGAAATAGTTATTCAACTGCCAGTAATAGAGGGAATTCAGAATTAATGTGGAAAACAGCCAGTACAAATCCTTGTCAGGGCTGCACAGAGGTTTTATGTATTTATTTACACATGTATAGTCAGAGCAAGAAAAGGAATATAAGGTGTTCAGCCTTTTCAACTAAAAAAACTTTTGGGTTGTCTTCAAGTTTTCGGACAGCCCAGGTTTTATAAAGAATTTCAACTTTCACACTGGCTTTCTGTTAAGAGCCGTTAGGGAATGATAGGAGAGAGGCTGGCAGTGTTTGCCAGGAGATAAGGAAAACTCAAAGCTGCAGCTCATAGTCCCTTGATATTACTGGGGCAGAGGAACCTATAAGGAACCTGTACGCCTGCCTGCTGCTCCTTCAGCATGTTTTAGAGCATGGAAACTACAAGTTCTTCAGTCAAGCTAGAAAGTTTTTGGTTAGATAATGCATTAAAAAATAAAGTTACAGACTTATCTACTAATCTCCAAGAATTCAACAAACCACAAGGACAGTGGAGGAGACGATGTAATCAGATCCTCAGATATCATTTTTGATGGAAGTCCCCTGTATGACTAGTGAGACACTTGATCCCACTCTGAGAGATTGCTTCCAATTCTTAGTGTTGCAGTATGAAATTAAATACCTTAACAAACAGTAGAAGTGCTGGATAAACAGCACTGCCATCACACCTGTAATCTCATTATGTTCAGCAGACCTAATCTAGATGTGATTTTTATTGAAGAACTGTCACCTCCTGCAAAAGAATTCAAACAAGGTTAGTTCTCAAGTCGTCAAGTCAGTTTATCTGCTGGCAGATGTCACTGTCCATGGCAGGCAGGTGGGACAAGACGATCCTTAAAGGTCCCTCCCAATTCAAACCATTCTGTGACGATTTTGTCTGGAATAAATAGTCAGTTACAGATGTACAGCTGCCTTGGTTATCCTGGTTACTTTCTGACCTCTGTAAGACAGAGATGTGATCTCCTCATCGTGCCAGACGTGGTACGAGCCACTGAGACTGGAATCACTCCCAGACAGCAACGGTGTGAGGGGGTGCTGCAGTCACACATCAAAGGGAGAAACAAGACATCAATCCAGTTTGCCCTGTAAGTTAGGGCCACATTTCAAAGAAGAATATGTGAAACTCTAAGAACAAAAGGCCAGAGAACCAAAGAGGAAGAGATCAAGGCTCCAGCACAAAGCAGCAGGCGAGAAACTAAGAATGGTTCTTCCCAGCCCACAAGCCACTTCTGGACAATGTCAACGAGCAAAAGACACCCAGTGGCAGCACTTTGTTTTCCTCCCACATTCTCCTTGCAGCCTCGACCTTCGAAGTCACCCTCCAAACTGCTGAATACCAACAAGCTGGCTCTCCCCATCTGCAGGTGGGGCAAAGCTGAGCAGAGCACCAGCAGAGCACCCAGGGAGCATCCGGAGTGCAGACCTTCCATCCTCACCGTCATCAATCCAGGTGGCTCAACCCACCTCTGCACATGAAACCGGACAAAGTGCCACCACAGTCCTTCTCAAGGGATGTCGAGAAATGCTTTTAATTACAAGCTGCAACTTAAATTAAGTCATCCAAATAGCAAGCCTCATCCAAACAATGGAGGGATGCTTACAGCTTACCCCCAAGTCAGCAACCCGGTTTGAAGTTAAACGGGAATTCAATGTACAAAATAACTCCATCTTCAGACAAACCTCTACTCGAGGAAGGGGGAAATGGAGAACATTCTTAGTGCTACTCAACACATTCAACCATGATGATTTATTTGCTTTTCCATGCCTTAGAAAACAAAGTTGAAGTAATTCCAGATGTCTTTTCTAACAAATTGAAATTCAGAATATAATGGTATTTTGTGAATTCATAAGGAGCAATGTCCCCATTCAATACAATCGTCATTCTTTGCTACTCCACGAAGTGAATATTCCAAAGTGAATAAACACATCTTTTAAGAGGAAAATAAAAAATAAAAAAAAAACAACCCCCCCTAGCACTTCTTCCACCCTCCGGGCTGTTTCTCTCCTAAAGAAGGCAAGGCCAGAAATTATGTATTTGTTGTTCCACATGATGCTTCCCTTACCCCTTATTTGCTGAAATGTTGCATTTAGGTTAAGAAAGAAATGTGGCTCCCCCTCCTCTGTATTACCTGACACCTGCAACTGCACAGGCCGGTAGGAAACAGCCTAACCCACCCTCCACTCCTTACTTCTTTTTGTTCCTTTTTTTTCACATCACTTCAAGGCTAGTAAAGCACAACTTCTTCATACATCAGGATTGACTCTCCCAATAACTTTGTGCACAGACTGAAGTTTCCATCCAACCAGTTGGTGTGACCGTGACACAAACAAGCACTTGCATTCAGTCCCCAGAGCACACACAGCCATTCCAGCTGCTGCCAGGTGCAGAACTGAGCTCAGTGAGGGGTCCCTGGCCCCAACGCCCTCATTAAGTACTTCAACACCTTTTGCACGCACAAACTGCCATCACATAACACCAGAACTGTACAGCTCACCGTGACACCCCATTACCTCCACACCTTGAGATCTCAGTCTTTCACAGATTATTATTTGCCCTTAGAAAGAGTGAGAACTGGTCTCTGCACCACAGCTCCGGAGCAGCTGCTGGATAGATTAAGTTCACAGGTTATTCCAAGTTGGAAGGGACCCACAGGATCATCTAGTCCAACTCCCAGGCGAACACCCTCCCAGGGATCAAACCCACAACCCTGGAGCCATGGGCACCACGCTCCATCCATCTGAGCCTCCCATCGTCCAGGAAGTCACCTGAACCAGCGTCGTAGTTCTCAGCACAGTGTTGCTCCCCCAACCCATCTACCAACACTTTTCCTTTGCCGTTACACCCCGTGTCTCTCCTCTGGTCTTCTGAATTATTAGAGACACCAGTGCCCACATGAACACAGCATTCACTGAACTTAATGAGCTCTAATGGCTTGGCCTTTATCCCATGGCCACTGGCATGTCTTTCCAGTGTGCTGTGCCTCACCAGCTGGGAAGTGGTGCCACAGAGGCCCCAGATCCATGTTCCCTGTGGTATTCACATTGTACACAACTTAATGACACACAGAAGTGATTTGTCCTCAGCTAATTAAAGAAGTAAGCTAGGATGGCTGTATTTTGTGCTGTACCTTTGCAAGGACATTTGGACCCATGCATACTTTGGCTGGCAGTGTTTTTGTGTAAAATCTAAAAATAAAACTTGTCTTCACTTCTAAAAAAATTTTAATATACCAAATTCAACTGTTGAGCTGTAACTCAGCAGCAGTCATGGCTTCCTTGGGAAAAAGAAATCTTTTCCCATACTCACATTGGATTAATCTACAAAAACACGAACACTCTCGTGGTTTAGTTTCAGAATAGAAAAATGCACAGTTAAGAGCTGAGGTTATGCTTTATTTTATCATTATAGACAGTGAAAGCAGCCATAGGAGCATCTTCAACATCCAATGGTATCTAATGCGGTTTCCAGAGATAGGGCTGTGGTTTCCAGCACCACTGCAAAGAGGGCAAAGCGCCGGCTCCTAACAGTGGAATAACTGAGCTATGACAGAGTGTAGGCTGGCAGCAGAACTCCCCTGACAGAATTTTTTTTTCCTATTACATCTTAAGCTTTTTTCCCTCCACCTGCTTCTTGTAAGCAACAGAAATTCTCGTACTAGTTGATACAAACCAAAACTCAGCTATGAAAGATAAAGTCACACAAAAGCCTGCTACAGAGAGGCCTTCATGAAATCTGACATTAAAGGGGATTTGCAAGTCAAACAATTATGAAAAAACCCAGCATTACTGTATTGTGATCACATAGGGAAATCCAAAAAATAAGGCTTCGTTTCCTTGCCCTAGTGGGAAGTTTCCTGTTCCGAAAGAAATTGACTTTTTATACAACACACCCTCATGCAAATACTCTGAATCCCTATGAGTTATTCCGAAGCATTCCCTCATTAGACACTGAAGCACAATGGTTTGCCCAGAAATGAATTCTTCTGTATTGTCATTTCTACCTGAACTTGTGTTTCTTCTCTATCTTATTTTTGTTTTGTTTGTGGTTTGGAGGGTTAGTGGTTTTTCTGGGGTTTCTTTTTAAACCTATGTCTCAGTAGATTTCTCAACAGAAAAACCCAAGTCAGCCGAGCTGAAGCTGACAAGTACTGTATTATTTGAGAAACCTTATGTTTCACTGGCAGTTAAAAACCACAAACAAGAAAACCCCTGCCCTCCCAGTCTTGTCCTCCACGAGGATTTCAGAAACCATGGAGCATAACAGGGCAAGAGAGCACAACCAACAAAGAAATTAATAGAAAAAAAAGTAGAAAGGGAGCATTCACTGCAAACCTCAAGTTGTATGAAAGGACAATGAAATAAGTTCATTATCAAAGGATAAGTAAAGCCAAGAACACAGCAACATTTAGACAGGAATTCACCCCCTGTGTGAACAGGCATCTGTCCTTTAAAAGCAAACACTTGCTAAACAAGTTTCAGAAGGTATATAATGAGGCCTCAGTAATAATTATGTTTTAAAGCCTTATTCATCTACATGACAAGTTTAACTTCAAACAATTTTTAGATTGATCTAGCTAAGCCAGTGAAACCTCCCTCTTGGGAATTCTTCTAAAATTGGCTTATTTGAAACAAATCTAAATTAGCACATCCACACACACTTCCCACTACTAAATTAAAATTTAAATTTCATTATTTTCTCACATTAATAAGCTCTAACATAAATGTCAAGACCGAACCAGGAACATAAAAAAGCATCACCGAGACCAAAAGTTGTAATCCTCCGATCTGTGACATGAGCAGCTCAGAGCCACCCACGGTACCTGGCACTGCCAAGTCAGCTCCAGGTCTGCCCATAGAACAGTTGCTTTTTTTACAGATTATATTTGAAATCATCAATGTCATTGCCGATACACTTAATGTCAGAAGTCTATTTTCAAGCTTCCCAGAATGACGTGCTCAGATTCGCTTACTCCTTAAAAGACCCCTTGCTACAGTCACACCCAACACTGGTTGGAAGCGACACGATGAGACATAAAATTCATGTACTGTTTAAAGCCATGACCTTCAGACTTGTACATATTTTATGGAATTATGTGCTCTGAGATTTAATTCTTCAGAAGGTGCAAGAGTTAACATGAAGCATATTCTCCACCTTCTGATCATAAAGCACCTTGTACAAGGGATTGAAACGAGGTTGTGCTACAAGAGCTGTTGGAAAGTCCGTGGAGCCCAAAACTGCAGATGTCTGGAGTTACTCTCAATCTCTGAAAGTTAAACATTTTAACACTTCCCTCAACCACAGAGACTTTCCCACCTGTAGAGTTATCATGGGACATATATATTAACACTGGGACCTGGGACAGAACAACTTCAGTGGAGACAGAGCACAAAGACAAAATACAATTGAGCAGCACTACAAAAAAATAGAGCAGGAAAAACAAATTACAGCAGGAGAGAATGAATGACTTACCATACCTGTCATTAAAAATAAAATAAATAAACAAATCAGTTGTACAACCAAAATACAGTGATCCCTCAAAATTTGCTGGGGGTCGAGTCTGGGCAGCTGCCGTGAATTACGAAATCCATGAAGGTACCGAACCCATGAATATTCAACTACTCCCCACCTGTAGCCACACACCCTCCACTAATAAGGTCTGGAGGGGCAGTCCTGGGAGTGTGGCTCGCACTGTAGCACCTCATTAAAGCAGTGGAAGTGCCCTTTGGTGCTTCCCAGCAGCGAAATTTGGGGTCCGGGACATTCTGGGCACGTGCGTGGTCTCACAACTCACAGAAAATCCAACTGTGAGTAATTGAATCCGCAGATCTGCGAGGCGCGGGTTTGCGGGGGATCACTGCAGCAGTAACAAAATCTGGTAGCACTGTGGACAGCTCAATGAGAACCCAACTCAAAAGACAACGCTGATGGCAGCAAAGGAGCAAAAACTCCAACCAAAGCTTTGGATTGATCTGATTATGTCACGATCCACAGTACCTTCCCATCTAAACAATGGTTTGCTTCCACCTCAGCAGTGTCCAGTTACATGACATGCACCCGAAGTCATGCAGTTAAAAAACCCAAAACAAGAAAAACTCTTCTTTCTAGAAACCTGAGCACGAGGTACCACACGGCTTCAGAGCTGTGCAGCAGAGCTACAAAGCAGAACACTCGTACTAAGACTTTTTATTTAAAAGCACTGGTTAATTTGAAGAGATCACAGGAAAGGCAAAACAAATTAAAACGGAGAAATAAAAGTGAATTGCACTCATCTATGTTGCTCACAAAACACACTAAAAGATGCCACCTATTAAAACAGCCCTCGGTATATAAAAATACAGGCATCACCTCAGCCTCAAGGATTTAAAGTCACTTCCTGGACACTACTAAAAAGTCTCTTCAAAGCATTAATTCTTAGAAATGGCTACCAAGGGGGATTGTGTACTAAGAAATTACAACTCTGTTGTGAGATATGAGCTACTCAAGTTCAATCTATGTGGGGTTAATGCTCCTCAGGACTGCCTTTTCCCAATTTTGATGCTTAAGTTCAAATTTGGGTATTGCAATAAATGTGGGGAGAAAGGGGGGGGGAACAAAAAAAAGCTTGAGGTAAAAGTGCTGCACTTCTCTAGTCAACAGGGTAAGAGATACTTGACATTCTAGTGGGCTGCTTTGTGAACACATCAGAAAGGATGCATGAGACTAAAACAAATTAATGGGACAATGCATGGAACAGATCCCTACCCACAGCCACTACAGCTAAAACTACGTCATATTTTCCACCAGCTATTTTTTTTTCTAGTTCATAACTTACCAAAAATAAGACACTGGGGGTTGACTTTTCTTCATTTTCAAGTTTAGTAATATTTTCTGGGAGGCTGAGTATTAGAAATTCCGTCACTAAAAATACAACCAAGTATTTTGCTTCAATGTGAAATAAGGGAGGCAAAACACAACAGAATTTTGACAAGTCTTATTAGTTCTGTAAAGCAGTTGTTACTAAATGCTTAGCTGACGTGAGCAAGACTTTCATTAGGCATGGAGAATTACTAATTATTTAGAACTGTCTACGTTTGCAAAGCCAATTTAGCAGACAGAAGTTTACTGCATTCATCAGCTCAATCACTGCAATTTCTGGAAAGCCAGAAATGTTGGGAAAGACTGGTCTCTGAAACGGAAAAATCTTTCCCTCCTATACAGTTCTGAGTGGGTAGAAGAGCATCATATGGTAATCTAAAGGACATTTTCTCTTACACACTTAAAACATTTATATGCCTTTCCCACCCTTGCGTGAAACGGAGGCAGACTGGTGGTGAGAGCACTGAAGGAGGGGGCACAAATTGTGAAAAAACAACTTTACTGCAAGTCAGGAAGGTTTGGCTGCTCCTCTGTTTTCCTTCTGTATGTTACAACTCACCACCAAGTACATACCAGCACACGATTCTGCGAAAGTGAAAAACTCCAAGACAAAGAAAAAGAGAAGTGCACAAAATCCCGTGTAAACTGCAGAGCCGTATGAGAAGCACTGCTGAAAACAACGTTTGATTTTTCAGTAGCAAACAGTTCAGTTCACCAAGCAAAGGAGAAAGTTTAGTTTTCACATTTGACACCACCAACTACCTTTTCATCAAATGGCTACTTTATCCTTAAGCTACCTGAAGACCACAACAAATTGATGTTATAGAATCTTTTTCTTCCTTAGGAAAAGACACCGGTCATGACAGCAACAGGCTTGGAAAAGTTCTGCTGCAAGTTGTAGGCTGTAACTCTGCCAAATGCAATTTCAATTTAAAGCAAAACTCTCACAAAGAAAGGAAGAGAGCTGAGGTCACACGTGAAGTTCTCATTCCCTCCTCTACGTGTGGCAGCTTACAATGAACTTCACATAGAATATTGTGAGTTGGAAGGGACCCACAAGGATCATCGAGTCCAACTCCTGTGATTGAACCCACAACCCTGGTGCTAACACCATGTTTTATCCATCTGAGCTGATCTCAGGGTCATGTCATCATCTTTTATTTCTTTTAATATAACCTAACTCCCTATGCCATCATCCCATTAACTTCAACTTCAGCATAACTTACAGCCTAAAAAGTAAACAGTAAATAAACTGGACAAGTCTGTGATACCAGCAGATTTAGCACAATAAGGGCAGGTCCAAGACCCAAGGGCAGGTCCAGATCCATTCCCAAAAGAACAGAAAAGGCCTTTCATAGGAGAACAAGGCAGAATTTGACAGGAGGTACAGAGGAGCTCTTGCTGCCGCTGAAACACAAGCTAAGGACACTACTGAAGTTAAATTCCACAAAATGAAGATGTTGCCATTCCTACCACCTCAACTAAGGCGTGGGCACACCCTTCGAGACAAGACACTCTAAAGAGAATCAACATGCAACATCTAATATATTTGAAAATATATATATGGGAGGTAAAAACAAGTACATGCACTGAAAAAAATTTCAACGGCCTCTTCACAATTCTAAAGAGGTAACTTATAACTAAACAACAAGTGAGAAAATAACCTTCATTTCATTGATTTGATTAAGTTGCTTCTTGTGCTAGGTAAAATGGTTAATTTCACAGGAAAAGCCATACTCCCTGTCATGAAGACATTCTTTTTCAGACAATTGCAGCGTCAGCAATAAATTAAGAGCATCTTAAATTAAGACAAAACCCAAAAATTCTTTCAAATAATAAAAAGGGAATCTACAGTGTGCAAATTTAGAATTTACAAGTACACTGACACCAAGCAGTGCAAGTTCCAGAAGTTTATGCAAGTCTAAATCAAGTCTTCTAAGTGAATGACAGTATTTTTATTATGCCACTAGGACATTTTCCTGCCTTTCTAGAAAGAAGACACACCAAAAGGTAGCAGTACCAAACTCATTCTTAAAAAAGGAATTACCTCTCAGATTTTCAGATTTTTTACTTTTTAAAGTTTCTTGAAGGCAAAAAAAAAAAAAAAAGAGGGTATGGGCACAACGTCACAGCAAATTCAACACCACATCAAGAACTCAGTATTTGGGAAGAAGGAAAAGGGATCACAGATTTCCTAAGTGTGGAAATAGTGACTTCATGACCTCCCCCTTGCATATAAAAAAACCGTCTTACTCCAGACGTAACAGCACGCTTGAACAAAGTTTCCAAGTTCTGCAGCAATTCTTTGAAATTAGTCAGATATGGCCTCCTAACTCACTTGATACTGTTTCCAGAAAAAGAATTAAGCCTAAAATAGCAAGCCCTGTGGCAAATTGAGCGATTACACTGGCAGGAGTCCAGCACCACGGGTACCCTCGGAATGGGCTTGGCTTCGGTGTCCAGCTTGGCAAGAGGAGCTGGAAGAACAAAGTAGCTCGTGTGCGGGGAAGGGAGCGGCGCTGGGATCCGGGTTACAGCAGATACGGAGGGAGCGCTGACTCGGTGTCAAGGATGTGCTGACAGATGTGTAGAGGCTGGAGCTCTTGTGCACTCGAGGCAGCTGCAGCTCAGCCAGGGGTTGTAAACCACATTTCTGCTCCCTCCTCTGAGCAGGATTTCGATGTACGTCGATTTTATAGGTATCACATTAACGTGTGGACTCCCCAGGCAGCTCACAGGCCACAAGGCAGCGAAGCACCCTGCTGACAGTCCCTGTCTCTTGGTTCACAGAACAGCCACGCTCTCTTAAAAAGCTCCAAGATGCCCTGCCTTGTGATGGGGAGAGCAGCAGGAAGCTGTCTGGGCTGCTGGAAGCCACGGTGCTGCTGAGGCTCTTCGTGGATGATTTCACAGGAAGGAAACAGAGCCTCACCATGTGGAGAACAACTCAGAGCTCACAGCCCAGCACAGAGACGGCCACTGCCCAGCCCCGCACAGGGGGAAAGGGCTGAGCCACACAGATAAACTCGGAAGTAAACAAGACACAAGTTCAGCTTGGCTGGAGGGAGCAGGACAGCAGGAGCCTGAGACACACACCAGCAACAACACAGAGCAACCTAGAACTTGGTAAAAGTTGTTCTGCCCGGAGCCCGAGGTTAAGAGAAGGCTCTTCGAGGAAGGCGAACACAACCTTTCACACTTAACACAGGTCCCCGAAGGTAAACAGCAACCACAAACTGGAACTAAGATCATCATAGCGAAAGGGAAAGCGGTAGGATCGGAGAGTAAATAAAAGAAGGTAAAGAGACTCCTATCCATGAAACTACTCTCAGCCCACACACTGATAATATTTTTAATTATCTGCCTCCTAAAGCACAATGTGCAACAAGATTTATGACCAGGAGGTGAACACAACAGCCTCAGCAACAACAGCACCATGAACACCTGTAAACTCAAAGTACACTGGTACCTGAGCAAGAGAACCCAACACTAGAAGCACCAAATGATTGCATCAATAGTTATACAGAGTCATTGGTACTGAAATGTGGAAATGATGTTACACATGATGTTACATGTGGAAATGATGTTACACACGAAAGCAAAACCCTGAACATCACTCTGGACACACAGAGCCACAGAGACCTGTCTCCCTGATGCCTTCGTGCACTGCAGAAAGCAGACAGTACAGAGGAGCTGCGTTCCAAGAGGAAAACAATCATCCTCAATGTCTTTCTTGATTCTGGTCCCACCAAATCAGAGAAAAAAAAAAAGAAGCCAACACCTAATTGTCGATCCCAAGATTTGAATGCTTTTACAGAGGCAGCATCTATATGAGAAGCAGGAGAAAACATCTTAGCTACAGGTCCTGTATTTCCCTACACTATTCTCTGCTAGATTATGCCTCTAAGGGAAGAGATTGTTTATGCAAAACCGTTCAGAAAAGTACCTTAAAATAAAGTTCTATTTATTTTGCAACTTTTCTAGAAGCAACCCGGGTGCCAGTCACCCAAACACTGCAGTTCGTACATAAGAATTCTCACCAGAGAAACTGCAAAAACACCGTCCCACAACGAACTGCACGAACCCGCACAGTATTAACCTGTATTTCCCCTAAGCGGTATTAAATGTCCCTGAGAGAGTCGGTAACACTTCCCTCCTCTGCTCCCAGATGCCTTTACAGACAGGGGCTGAGGACCTGCCGCCGCGCTTCCCCCACACCTCCACACCGACTCCCCCAGCGCGGCCGAACACGCGGCGAGCCGCGAATGCCAGGATGGAGCCGGCA
Organism: Pitta sordida; assembly: GCA_013390025.1. Taxonomy (NCBI): domain Eukaryota; kingdom Metazoa; phylum Chordata; class Aves; order Passeriformes; family Pittidae; genus Pitta; species Pitta sordida. The sequence continues at coordinate 421,189 of WEKX01028956.1, forward strand.
GGGAGGAAATGGAGACCCCGCTCCGCCGCGGGAGCTGCGCCGGCCTCGGGGCTCGGCAGAGGGAGGGAGAGCGGGGCAGGGAAGGCGACCCTCCCCTCACAGGGGCCTCCGCACACGCGGCCGCCCTGCCCGAGGCAGCGGCGTTGCCCTGACCCTCCTTCCTTCCCCGGCCGCGGCTCCAGCCAGGCCCGAGCC
>WEKX01028957.1:7679-22333 GCA_013390025.1 Pitta sordida
AAATAATTGTGATAAAAGATTGAGTCTTAAAAACAGAAAAGAAAATCCTGCAAACATAAAACCCCTTACCAGTATTTTTATCTATTTATACCTATACAGAGAGAGAATTGCCTAATTTACTTTGATAAGAAATAAAATGCAATACAGCAGTGTGTATTTTTTGAAAATTGAGTCCTAAATCTACCTGCCTATTGATAACACAAAATCAAGTGCTTTAAAATTTCTAGAGTATTATAATCAATTATATCAAGCAAAATGAAATGTTATTGTGTAGATGCTGCATGTTTCATCATCAACACAGGTTACATAGACATTTAGAACCAGAGGTTCAGCAGTGGTACTTACTTAATACCTTTCAAATTTATGTAAACCCTGCATATTTCTCAAAACCTTGCATTCCTTGACATTTACTAACTAGCATGACATGTCCTGGGATAACTAGAACTCTCCAGAAATTCCCATGGTTAGTCTGCGATTTTAGCACTACTGGAAATAATTTCCAGAAGGTAGTTTAAATGCAGTTACTCTGTTTTGGTGGGCAAAAAGAATTTAAAAGTGTAGAAGTAGCTAGACCATACAAATTAGATTTGTAATGTTTATTTTAACAGTATAAATATATTATTAATAACAATAAGTACTGCTACCTCTCCTTACCTCTTACTCCAGATCACAGACACAGGACAAAGTCATAGAATCATAGAATATCCTGAGTCAAAAGGGATACAAAATGGTCCTTGAAGTCCAATTTATGGCCTTGCACAGGACCAGCCCAAGAATCACCCTATATTTGTTTGACATCTTTTGGCAAAGAGATCCATAAATACAGCTGGTTTAGACCCAAGAACCAATATCTTAGTCCTTTCCTATTTTCTTTATTTAAATACCTACAGAATACAATATGTTCTGGAAATCTGGTTTCCTGTAAAACCAGCCAGGGGCAATATGAAAGACAAAGAAGAAAGTCAGATTTAACAAAGTAATTTTATATGTTCTTGACGACCCTGACTCCAAGATTGCTAACCAACCTTGTCCCTTTATAACAGATTAAGTTGGACTCTAAAAGCAATAAAGACAATCCACCGCAGGCAACACAGTAATGAAACTCTAAGGAACTGTTTAATTCTTCAGGAATGTCCATTCTCAAAATAAAGATAAATTTGCAGCTATCACCAATTTTACTTCCAGGCAGGTGACCTTCAATCTCTAAGGTTATCCTTTCTCTAAATTTTAAATCAATTGCATTAATAAAAGCTATTCAGGTCTGTACAAACATTATGTTACTGACATTAATAGGCTCCATTAATCCAGGACAGAACAAGTCATCTGCTTTCAGTTACCATAGCCAAATTTTATATGATGCTTTTGTGAAATAATATATGTACATATACATACATATATCCGAGAAAGAATCACATTTTGGTTTCTTTTAAAGCAAATTTTCACAGGACATATAAAATCTGAATTGTTCACATTTGCTCCTTTAATAGTTTAATGTTGGCCTTTTTTTTCCCCTTGTTCTGCCCAAATTAATTATAAACTTATTTTTTATTACTTTTTGGCAGAGAACAATCCAATGTTTGTTGCTGTCAGTTCTACCCTAAATTTTCACCTTCTGAAATTAAGGTCCTAATTGTATCATCCCTTCTTTTTATATTTGGAATGGAAAAGATGGGATAGATTTGTATTGCCTAACTTTGGACATATACTTCAGATGATATGGATGATATGCTAAGTGGCAAATGAAGACAGCAAAAGTGGCTACTGTAAAGAATGATTTAAAGTATTGATATCAAGTTTCACATTTGAACAGCTCTCTGGAACAGGAAAAATTTCTGCACTGAATATCTAGGCAGTTTATGGAGACTGGCCTGTTTATCTAAGAAATCAAATTATGCAGCTAGTGATAGGTTGTATGACTGTCCTGATACTTTCAAAAAATTGAAGAAGAATATGTCTTCCTTTTTCAACTAAACTCATTTTTTATGCCCAAACTGATAAGAAAAAAGCTTCTAATACTTACTAACGTACTTGCAGTAGCCAACAAAAGATATCCAAATTAAATACCTTTTCCCCTGGCATTCATAATCACCTGTTTTTCATATCAGTTTAATTAATAATAAAAAGCCATGGCAAAGACAGTAATTAAAGCATAGAATTATAGAAGAGTTTGGGCTGGAAGGGAACTCTAAATGTCATTGAGGTCAACCCCACTGCAATGAGCAGGGACATCTTCAATTAGATAAGATTGCTCAGAGATTACCCTGATATTGAATATTTCCAGGGAGGAGGCATCCACCACCTCTCTGGCAATCTGTGTCAGTGCTTTACCACCCTCAATGTTAAAAAACTTCTTTCTTATGACTAATCTAAATCAATCTTGTTTCAGTTTAAAATTATTACCCCTTGTCCAATCAGAAAAGGTCTTGCTAAAATGTTTGTCCCAGTCATTCTTCCAGGCCTCCCCTTTAAGTACTGAAAGGCTTCAATAAGATCACTCTGGAGCCTTCTCTTCCCCAGGCTGAACAGTCCCATGTCTTTCAATCTCTCTTTATAAGAGAGGTCTCAGCCTTTTGATCATCTTTATGGTCCTCCTCTGGACCTGTTAGAACAGATCCATGTCCATCTTATGTTGGGAGCCCCTGTACAGGATGCAGCACCTTAGGTAGGGGTCTTGAGAGCAGAGAGAGCCGAATCACCTCTCCTGACTCCCTGGCCACTCTGCTTTTGTTGCAGTCTGGAACATGTTTTGCTTTCTGGGCTGCAAGTGCACATTGCTGGGTCATGTCCAGTCTCTTATGCACTAGCACCCCCAAGGTTTTCTTGACAGGGGTGCATTCATTGAGCATCCATTCATTGATACTGAGGGTTACCTCAACCCAGGTGTAGCACCTTGCACTTGGCCTTGTTGAATCTCATGAAGTTCCCATGGTCCCACTTCTCAAGGTTGTTCAGGTTCCTTTGGATGGCATCCTTTCCTTCAGGTGTGACAACCACATCACAAAACATGGTGCTGTCTGCAAACTCACTGTGAGTGCATTCATCAAGTCTATGCCACTGACGAAGACATTAAACAGTACTGGTTCCCGTACAAACCTCTGTGAGACACCACCTGTCACTGATGTCCATTGGGACACTGAGCCATTGGCCACTGTCCTCTGGATGCGACTGCCTAACAAATTCCTTATCCCCTGGGCAGTCCACCCATTAAATCCGTATGTCTTCAGTTTAAGGGTGTTGTGGGGGACAGTGTCAAAGGCTTTATAGAAGTCCAGATAATTGACATCTGTAGCAGTCACTCCATCATAGAAGGCCACATGGTTTGTCAGGCAGGACTTGCCCTCAGTGAAGGTGTACTGGCTATCTTGAATCACCTCCCTGTCCTTCAGGTGCCTTAACACAGCTTCAAGGAAGATCTGTTCCATGATTTTCCCAGCAACAGAAGTGAGGCTGACGCATTGGTAGTTCCTGGATTACTTCTATATACTCTCTCTAAAAATGAGTGCAGTGTTTCCCTTTTTCCACACACCCAGGGCTCCATCTGACTGCCATGAAATTCCAAATATCATGGAGAATAGCATGGCAACTACATCAGCCAATTCTCTCGGACTCTGGGATGCAGGTTCCACAGACAAATGCATGTTCAGTTTCCTCAAGTGATCACAAACCTGATTTTTACTTACAGTGGGAGGGACTTTGCTCTCCCATTCCCTATCCTGCAGTCCGTCCACTCGCAAAGTGTTAGAAGACAGACTGCTGGTGAAGACTAAATCACAGAATCACAGAATCACAGAATATTATGAGTTGGAAGGGACCCACAAGGATCATCTAGTCCAACTCACCATCTAACACCCGTACAGAGTCCGAGAGCACATCCTAGAGCGTAACACCACCTAGATCCCTCACAGTCTAGCAGTCTAGCAGGCCACTCCGAGCCGGAAGGGACCCAGGGTCATCCAGCCCTACACCCCCCAGCTAGACCATGTCACTAAGCTCCTCGTCCAGTCTTCTCTTAAACACCTCCAGGGATGGCGACTCCACCACCTCCCTGGGCAGCCCATTCCAATACGCAATTACTCTCTCTGTGAAAAACCGCTTCCTAACGTTAAGATTGAACCTCCCCTGGCGTAGCTTGAGGCCGTGCCCTCTCGTTCTGGTGTCGTCAGCCTGGAAGAAGAGGTCTACACCCATAAATGCTCCCTTCTTACATAGAAAAGGTATTTATTTTGGTTTTAGGAGTAACTTGATTACCTACTGTACATAGAATAAAAGTCTGTATTGGGTGTTGATGTATATTTTTTTAAAAAAATCTACCTAAATAGAAGAAAACAGTTACCTGTATAATAAAATATCTATGCTTAAATATTATTAGTAACTTCTAGAAAAGTCCATACATGTCCAAGTACATTGTACAAATAGGATGATGGAAGGGTGGCATATGAAAGAAAATATAATATGTCAAAACAATAAATATTTATCTCATCCTGATATGAAAAATGTGTTATTCTGTCTTTGATTTCTGTAATAAAATACCATAATTAATTTTTGCTGTAAAATGCTATGAAAGGCACCTTGTCTATTTTTCACTTCTATAATCTACAAATCCAGCATTTTTTAAAACTACTGGGATTAGGCTCTTTGTTCTTGAGTAATAATGCCAGATTGATGCAATGAAAGAAGACATAAGTGAAACTCATTAGGTTTATAATACAAGCTGCAGAGTAGCTAGATTTCCAGCATCAATGAATTCGCTGGCAAATGCTACTATTGTAGCAAAGTTAATGAAAAAACTCTTTGAAATGTTACAAGCAGAAAAAATGCTTCCCAATGCAGTATATTCATCTGTCTTCAGGACATTTGCCTAGCTGGAGTACGAGAAATATATCATCAAGCTCCTGAGCTCCAAAACTCACAGTCAGTCATGGCAAATGCAGTCTGCAAATTATGATACATGCCAAACAGATTTGATTTGAAATTCATTCCTTGACTATCTGTGCACCATATGTGACGTAAATCGAGAGTTAATAGACTCTCTTCTGCACTGTTGCATGCAAGCATACACTAAGCTTTCCAAGTCCTGGCTGTGAGTTCCATTGTTTGCCTCTCGCATATTTCATGGTTCCATCTAATCCACTTTTGAGTTTAGAGTGGAGGATTCTACTCATTACTGTGGATTAGTAAGAATACTAAACATCTGCTCTATTAAGTAGGAAATTTCAGAATTTCAAACCATAGCAAACTTGATTTAAGTATTTTAAAACTGACTAGATGTGCCTATGCAAGGTCCTCAAATTTTCCCAAAAAGTAATCACAAGAATTAAAAGAACTTGATAATATAACGGAAATCTTACCTGGTCTGAGGGAGAACAGCATTTATTTGCCATTTTCATCTATGACAGAAAGATGGAAGAACACACAGAGTTATTAATATGCTATAGAATTTCTTTGATGTCAATGTCAGATGTTTTCTGTGGTGTCAATCAATTAGCATTGATTGTCTTAGTTATTGAATACTGTATTAATACTTCCAAATTATAAGAAATTAAATCAGTCAATGCTTAAATACTAGATTTTTACTATTACATTGAATTTACAGAACCAAGAATTCGAAAGACAAAAGCCTTTTAACAGAGTTTTCATTCAATACTTCAAAAATATTTGCATATATCACAGTATCACAGTAGAGATAAGGCTGGAAAGGACCTTGAAGATCATCTAGTCCAACCTACAATCCAACTAACCTGTCCTCTACATCTAAATCATATCACTCAGCACCTCGTCCTGCCTCCCCTTGAACACATCCAGGGTTGGTGACTCAACCACTTCTGTGGGCAGCCCATTCCACATCCGAATCACTCTTTCAGTAAAAAACCTTTTCCTAATATCAAGCCTAAACTTTCCCTGCTGAAGCTTAAGACTATGACCTCTCGTCCTGTCCCCAGAGACCAAGGAGAAAAGACCAACCCCTGCCTGGCTACAACCTCCTTTTAGATAGTTATACACAACAATAAGGTCGCCCCTGAGCCTCCTNGAATTTATGAATTTAAATTTACCACTCTGAGTAAAAATATTATACTCTACTGTAGATACTTAGATCCAAGTTTAACAATTGCTTAAGTAGATTTATAAATGCAGTCTGTGATTAAGTATTTATGAAATGAAGATGATGGAGTATAAGATGCGTTTAAAAATGTAAGGAAAATTGTATAGGCTTCCCTCTCAGTTTATTCCTCAAGATAAAATTATTTATCTCTCTTTTTTCATCTTTGTTTAGATAATGATGAGTTTTGGGCTTTTCTCTGGCAGTCATAGTTTGCGTAGATGAGTGGTAGGCAAACCGTGACATAAATTCCGTTCTTAAAGTGTAACACTTCTTCAAAGTGCAATATTAGTAGGTTAGATTAGACATAGATTAGACTGGAAAAACAGACTCCTTGCATACAGATGCAAGGTGTAAAATGAAAACTGTCCTAGAGCTGATGAGTATGTCTAAAAGACCTTGTCATCAAGAAGCCTGTTTTATAAGACATTAAGGACTTGTGGTAAGAAGATCAAAACCTGTACCTAGGCAAATGGAAAACTACAATTGCCACAGCAAACAAGCAGAAGAAATCCACGGGAGTGACTGAGGTTCTGAGGATGAGGCGGCCAAGATGCTGGGAGCCTGGGACATATGCCCGGCCTGGCTGTCACCCTGGATTGTGTGGTGGCACCTGCAGCATAGCACAGGCACAGACTGATGATGAGGATGGAAGTGAAATTCTGCTAAGTGGAGCTAGTGGCCCCAGCAAGGGTCCTTGCAGTTCATGCACACAGGTGTGCCTTACTGCAGCCTGGCCCTAGGTTGCATGACTGCACTGTGCCAGAGTGGGCCTGAAGCATTGCGTTGGCAGAGCTTCTTGGTGCTCCTGGAGGCCCCATCAGAAACAAACCAGTGAGAACTCAAGAACTTCACTCTATAACTTGGCTAAAACAAATTGGTGACATGCTCCATGTTGCAGAAGGAAGCAGATCCCATCAGCCTGATTAATTGGTAGGCTTAATCCTGCTAGAGCAGTTGTGCAGGTCATAGTTAAAAGGCACCTGGAATACCTCAATGTCAATAGAAATGCCCTGCCCATATTCAGCTCAAACCTTTCTTCTGTACTTCAGACACAAACACAAACAAAAAGTAACTATACAAAAAACATGTTATAAACACAGAAAATATAATTTCCTTGCAGATGTCAAAATGCTGAATAGTAAGATTACTATAGTCCAAACCAGCGCTATATTAATCTTATATAGATAAATATAGAACCAGTTCTAAATATAGAACCAGTGCTAAACAGGTTCAGATGGGCCTGGAAAAGTGTGCGTGAGACTGGCCACAAAGGTTTTTCTGCACAATGAGGGTAGAGCTTTGTGAAGAGCACCCTCATAACCAGTTCAGCTTCCCACTTGTAAGGGCAATAGGGAAAAATGCTTCAGACTCTACAGTATCCACCCCACAATCTTAGCTCACTCCCTATTCAAAGCAGGGACAGCTGCAGCCCTGATGTAATTGTGAGAAAAGACCTCCTATATCCTATTTAGTTCTTATGTCATGAGGCTGAGGAGACAAGTATGTACTCTCCACTTCCACTGTGGCATCACATGTTCTCTACACGCCTCCACAGCTGGAGTAGAGAGACAGGAATACAGACAGGATACACTTACCTTGCTGGCAGTGCAGGGGCTCTCAGCACTGCAGTACAATAATGGGAGCTGGAGACAGCAGGGGAAATAAAACAAAAAACCTGGATCTTCAAAGACTGCAGGTAAATTGGAAAAGGAACTAATAAGCAAACTGTAAATCCTATACTCTGTTCTAAATGGATACATACAGTGTAGGAACAGAATGGTGATGAAATTATTCAGAACTGTTTACCAAGATCTAAATACCTCTCAGGTTGGGATTTATCTCACATATAATATACCTATATTCTCTTTCCAGGGAACAATGAGAGCGAAGGATCTTCACAGGCACCCATTTTTTCCTAGCTATAATGGTATCTTGTGTGACTGTGTGACTGCTTATTGCTTTGCTAATTCTAGGTGATATGTTTCCTACCCTTACTGACTTCCCTTTATAACCTAAACAGTTTGAACTGTGGTACTTTCAAATGGAAATTTTTGAGTTTAAAACAACAACACAATCAGCAGCAAAGAAATATTACATGTTCTCACCCTGGGAATAGAATTGTTTGTATAATCATTGAGGCAGTAAAATCTGTATACGGCTTCCTGCACACAAGGATTTTATTTCCATCTACATGTACTCCACGTTCTGTGTGGTTTTTTTTCATATACATGTTCAAAGCTCATATTTCATAAATCTCTCCATATTAAACCAGAAATTTCAATTGACTCCAGTACAGAATATCACTTAAATGTGTATTTACATGAAGGAGTAAGAGGTAAAATTTACACACTATAACATATACAACAAAAAAATTACAGTATCACAGTGTTGATAAGGTTGGAAAAGACCTTGAAGATAATCAAGTCCAACCTATACTCCAACTAAAACCTAACATCTATAATATTTATATCATGACCCTCAACACCTCATCCAGTCTACTCTTAAACACCTCCAGGGACGGAGATTCAGCCACTTCCATGGTCAACGCATTCCAATGTCAGATCACTTTTTCAGTGAAAAACTTTTTCCTAATGTCAAGTCTAAACCTCCCTTGTTGGAGCTTAAGACCATGACCTCTTATTCTATCTCCAATGACCAGAGAGAAAAGACTGACCCCTGCCTGTCTACAGCCCCCTTTTATGTAGTTATAGACAGTGATAAGGTCACCCCTGAGCCTCCTCTTTTCACAGGTTTGCAGGTTATTCTGAATTTGAAGGGACCCACAGGATCATCTAGTCCAACTCCCAAGTGAATGCCCATCCAGGGATCAGGCCCACAAGCCCATCATTCCAATCTGTCCAAATCCCTCTGCAGGGCCCTCCTACCCTCGAACAGATCAACATATGCTCCAAACTTGGTGTCATCTGCAAATTTACTCATGATGGACTCAATCCTATCATCAATATCATCAATAAAGATACTAAACAGGACCGGACCCAAGACCGACCCCTGGGGGACACCACTAGTAACTGGCCACCAACTGGATGTGACACCGTTANTCCAGGACCTCACCCATGGTCCAAGACTGCTGATAAATGATGGAGAGTGGCTTAGCAAGCTCATCTGCCAGTTCTCTCATCACCCTGGTGTGAATCCCATCTGGTTCCGTGGACATATGGGGATCCAAATGGATCAGCAGGTCTCTAACAACTGCCTCCTGAATTTCATGGGGACTGCACTGTACCCTGGCCCTGTCTACTGTCTCAGGTAACCAATCATCATGAAGGCAATCTACCCTACTCTTAAAGACAGAAGCAATGGAGACATTTAGTACCTTTGCTTTATCCTCATCCCTAGTTACCAAATTTCCCTCCACATTCATTAGGGAGTGGAGGTTGCTGCTACTCCTCATTTTGCCATTGATATACTTGTAGAAGCTCTTCTTATTTTCCCTCACAGGAGTGGCCAGCTTAAGTTCAACCTGGGTTTTTTCCTCTCTAATTTTCCTCCTACATGACCTAACAATGTCATGGAACGTAACCTGATCGACCTCACCCTTCTTCCAAAGGTGATAGCCCTTCTTCTTCTCTCTCAGTTCTTTCAGAATTTCCTTACTCATCTAGGCTGGTCTTCTTCCCCTGTGGCTCATTTTACAGCACACAGGGACAGCCTGTTTCTGAGCCTTCAAGAGTTCATTCTTGAAGCATACCCAGCTATCCTGGGCCCCCTTGTTATTAAGGGGTGTTTCCCAAGGAACTTTCTTAATCAGCTCCTTGAATAACCCAAAATCTCCCTGACGGAAATCCAGCTTGGATGTTTTGCTGACCTTCCTCCTTATTTCACTGTTTATTGAAAACCTAATCATTTCATGATCACTACCTCCCAGACAACCTCTGACGACCACTTCCCCCACCAGATCTTCCTTACTAGTGAATATCAGACCAAGAAAAGCCTCACCTCTGGCTTTATTGTCAAAGGCATAAATATGATCTGGACTAAGGACCTGATTTTGATGCCAAATTTTAAGTTTCTACCACTCTTCAAGCAAACTGCTTGAATGATTCAAAAAACCCCTAAATAATGTTTAAAGTGGAACAAGTACATCAGAATTTATTCTCTTACCTGCTTGTGAGCTACTCATTTATTTATGAATATTTTTTAAAAAGAACACCATTAGAATATACTGGGAAAAAACATGAAACCTTGAAAAAATTACAAATATATATAAAAATGTCTTTATAATGTAAAAGAAGTCACTCCATTACATTTAGGTGCTTCTACTGATTATGACTACATTAATGTTTGGTGCCATATTTCAAAGAAAATAATTGAGATCCATGAGAAAACTACACATATCTAATAGCTGGCAATCTGAATGGTGTAAAACAGAGAGAGAAATACACATGATCCCAAAGAACTCCCTCCTAAAAAATCATCTCCATCACAAATTGTCACTTCAGCCTACAAAGAGCCCTCCAGCTAAAGAAATTAAGAACAGCAGCACTGAGAAGCACATACAGATAAACTTGTTTCCTGTGCTTCTCATTTCATCATGGAACATTCACTGCCAGACTGCGCTACCTCTCCTCCCTCAGTTTCTTCAACTGCACCTCCTTCTGTGTGAAAATAGGTGTATGAGGAAATAAAGGCGAAGTGATGATTTACCTCTATTTATTTCTGCCAAAGGCAAATATGAAGAGCTTTGAGAACATTGAAACTGGGAATTGAATCACAAAAAAAGATAATAGGGTAGTTTCATGCTGGTAGAAAACTATGTGAAAAAACAAGAATATGAACAGAGTGGTGAATAATTTGGAGCAAGGCTCCTGTGAGCAAAAAAGTAATGCATTCTACTTGCAAAGCTGTTACTAGGAGATTTTATGAGCTAAGCATATAAAGCATGTATCAGTAAGGAGGGCTGAAAATATACCCTTACATTGTTCCCCATGTTGCACTATTCCCTGTGCTCCTCTATCGTCTAAGAATCTCTCTCCAGGCTGGTACAAAAATCATTATTTCTCATCTATCTACCATGTAACACTTTCTAAATATGCTAACATACAGAAGCAGCATCATTATGCAGTGACAACTCCTCACATCTTCACTGCTGAAAGATGACTCCTCCTTTACACTCGATCCCCAGAGAGCTTGCCTTTGTACAGAAGTTATATGTTTCAGTACTTCAAAAGAGTAGTCTGACATTAGCAGAAGTGTCACATTGTGGCAGAGCTATTTTTTGTACTACCTACATTAGGACTGTCTTCTAGCATCAGCAGGAGATCTGACAAAGAGCTGCCAGTTGCTGAATGAGATTCTATTAGGGTAAAATAAAAAATGAAGTATAGTAGGGTAAAGTAATACAGGAAAGATTTGATGCGCTGTGAGAAAACAATCTGTATTATGAACTCTTTAAGAATAAAAATTCCAAAAGAAATTATTCAAAATTTTATGCAAATATGTAGGACAAAGTGTATATATGACTAGCATGAAAAGGCACAAATTAAGTAAGAATGACTGAGGTGGAGGAAAATTTGCTGGAGTTATGAAACAAGTATCAACAAAACAAAATCTAAAAATGTAAGTAAAACATGAACAATTGAAAGTATTGCTTAAAATCTTAGTAACAGATCAGTTAAGAATAGTAACATTATGCCAACAGTATCAACAAGAAGTCCCATTGCGACCGTGTATCTATTAATTAATTTCTGTGCAGAGATGATTGCATAGGACAGAAAAGGAAATTAGTAATAGTCTAAATATTTGGAGAATCAACTGAACTTAGGAGTCATCAGAGACTCATGAAAATAACCCATAACAAGATAAGGAACTATCTGAATGAGTAGTGATTATCTTCAGGCACTCCTGGAGAATGGAGAGACGCTGCATAGAAATGAAGTACACAAAGAGAAGAAAGCTCTGAAGGAATTACAGATCCATTCCCTAATGCCAATTTAAGACGTATAATAAGAAAAGAATGGTTTGTGAAATTATAGTACTGAGGTAATAAAAAGTATTCAACATGTACTTTTATGAAGCCTAATCCAAAGGTCTTGCCCTAAGCATTGCGGATAGCGGCCTTTGTCCTCTGGCTGCCCAGAGGCAGTGAACATTCTCCAGTTGCCTTCTGCTGTAAACTTCCATTGCACTCCAATTTTACAATCCTCACCTTAAAAATGGTTTGCAATAAAAGGGATTCTCACTGACTATTACCTCTCCTTTACTGATGATCAGTAATTAAATTAACGGTCTGGTGGGACCTTTCTGGTTATAGCACAGGCTGCATATCTGACAAAACCTGCAAAGCTTCCAGTCCAAGCAAAAGTTTTGCATGCTTCTCATATTGGCTGCATAGAGTTTACTTTGCAACTCACCAAGAACACGAGAATTCACCATGATTGTTTTTTCTCAGACCTTTCCTGGGAACAACCACTTACATGAACTCCAGATGGATTAATTTGTTTACAGAGTTCACTATTGCAATAGATGAGGGAGAAGATCAATGAAACTACTCAGTCTGTAATAAAATATTGCTGCAGACAGATCACAGTGCAGTGAAGACACTATGTCAGTACATGTTACGGCACATAGTGCCTTAGGAAAAAAAGACTATCACTCTATGATAATAAGAGCTGCTTGCATTTGCAGCCACTCTTTATTGTCTTACTCACTTACATGCTTGGAGGGGTTTTTATTCGGTGGATTTCTTTAGAAATTAAAAAAAAAAAAGCTTAGTAATTATGCACTGGAATTTCTCTATAAATATTACTGCTCATGTTCTTAGAATTGTCAAATAATAGTACCGTGTACATGGTGTAAATCACTAAATAGGGAATATTTATAAAGAAAGCATCATAAGAAAAGTTGTTTGATTTTGTCAAAGAGATTGTTAAAGCAATTCAACATTTAAAAAGAATTAATGGAATAAATGAACTACAGTGATAAACTGTGATAAAAATTTAACATTTGAGGACTAGAAAAATAAATTTTAAATCTGTTCTAACTGAAGATTTATGTTGTAATAAAAAAAAAATCTATACAATATAATCTGGAGAACTAAACAATTGTCTGTCTAGAGTACAATAAATTCTACTTTATTAAAGAAATTACAGGCTTAACACATTTAGAGATAAAAAAATTAAAAACCTTTACAGGCAATTTTTTCCAGGACAACTGTGTTCATTTCATCACTGATTTTTACCATTTCTTAAAGACAAATATATTTTCAATATTGTACATTATTGACTTCCCTATTTAACGTTAAGGTTCATTCCAGAATTCTCAATAGTTTTTAACTGCTCTTTGTTGGAATATTAATGTGCTGTCCAAATAGTAATTTTCTATTCCTTGGGGGATTAGTTAAGACTTCTGCTTGCAATGGCAAATGTTACTTATTAATTTACAGGAATAATTTAAAATAGCATAAGCACCTTTATGCTTCGAGGGAGAAAGATGGAATAATATGACCTTAAATAAATCAACTCTTAGACAATTTAGAGAGGTAAAAATACTGTCTCCTAATAAGCCTCTGTAAATCACACTTCACTAGCTACAGAATTTTAACATGCCTACTTCAAAATCAATCCCAGTTTAATTACAAAAATATAAAAACTACATAATTGGTCATATTTAAAGCTGTTTGAAATAACCAGTGTGGATAAATATTTTGCCTCAAAAAGTATTTAAAATAGTAAATGTAATCTGTTTTTCTACTATTCTCTGTTCTATGATAACACTGCAGATCTTGCAAAATTCTTGTTACTTTTGATCAGACAACTTCTCCCTGCTTTTTCCTTTCTCCTATTTCTCCCCATGCACCAACATTTGATATATTGTACCTTATGCATGAATTATTTTATACCCTCTAAAAACTAGAAATAATTTTACGATATAACAGACAAGAAAATATGCCAAAAGTAACATACATTTTGAAGTGTCAAATCACTGATGTTAGTTGACATTGCTCTCAGCCAGTCAGCACTCTCCTGGGCTGTATAAAACTGAAGTATCCCAGTACTAACTCCATCGAGTGCCAGCACTTCAAATGCATTAGATCTGCAGTAAGAAGAAATATATCCGTAAAGGAAGATACATCAATTTTCTGAAACTGCCCAATATTTACCAGTGTTCAAGTGATTTTTATGCCTTTGGACAAGTTTTGAGGGTTTACTTTACAAACCAAAAGAAAGGCAACACAAAGAAGGATAATTATGGGCAGTACCAAGAGTAACAGATACAATAAGTGCTTTCTCTGTACCAGTATATACATCTGCTGATGATCACAGAATCACAGAATCACAGAATATTGTGAGTTGGAAGGGACCCACAAGGATCATCCAGTCCAACTCACCATCTAACACCCGTACAGATCCGAAAGCACATCCCAGAGTGGTAACACAAACCTAGTTCCCTCACAGTCTAGCAGGCCACTCCGAGTCGGAAGGGACCCAGGACCATCCAGCCCCTCACCCCCCAGCTAGACCATGTCACTAAGCTCCTCACCGAGTCTTCTCTTAAACACCTCCAGGGATGGCGACTCCACCACCTCCCTGGGCAG
>WEKX01028957.1:25180-84333 GCA_013390025.1 Pitta sordida
GCCCCGCACTGCACGTTGACCCCATGCGCCGTAGCGGCCCCGCGCCCCACGCCAGCCCCGTGCCTCGTATCGTGCCGGCCCAGCGTCCCCGTGCCACCCCTGTGCTGCTGCCGCGCCCTTGTGCCACTGCCGCGCCCCCGTGCCACCCCATGCCGCCACGTGCCTGCCTCGGCATAACACAGCCAGACANCGCTCTCGCCGCTGGCTCGGCCCACGTTATGTGCCTGCCCCACACTGCACGTTGACCCCATGCGCCGTAGCGGCCCCGCGCCCCACGCCAGCCCCGTGCCTCGTGTTGTGCCGGCCCAGCGCCCCCGTGCCGCCGCGCGCCTGCCTCGGCGTAACACAGCCACACAACTGAGACAAGCCCCGCTCTCAGGACCATCCTCCAGACCTTATATGGGGAGGGGGCATGGCTATGGGCCTGGCGTACTCGACTATGTAGTGGGTTCACTATCTTTGCGGATTTCACAACTCGCGGGAATTGGACCAGACCCAACAGCCCGCGAGTAACGGGGGCTCAGTGTATTCCCACCCTGGAGTTTGTTTTGCCTGTGACAGTAAAAGATTTCTAATAGTCTTCATCCCTGTGGTAGCAAAACCTTTATTATTTTTTTTTGCTTTTCCTCTCTCCCCTGTTTGTATGGGGCAGGGGGGATGAAGTGAGAAAGTGACTGTGTGTGAATCTCTGGCATCCAGCCAGGGTGGAACCACCACAAATGCATCCAGAGATCTAGCACTTCATTAACAAGATATTTAGCCAGAATCAAATAGAGCGTGAGGGATCCAGCAAGTCTTCTAGTACAACCTCCTCACTAACTTGTTTAAAATACAAGTCTTTTCCAGAGGAAGACCAACACTGGACACAGAGGCAGGTAACTCAGATGTGGCCTCAGGAATGCAAGTTAGATGAAAATAACAACATCCCTTGATCTGTTGACTACATTATTGCTAATGCAGCCTCTTCTATGTGGCTTCCTCACTTAATGTGCGCTCAGTGGACTCCTGCTCAATGGGGTGTTCGCCAAGATCACCAAGCCCTTCCAGCAGAGCTGTTCCAGTGCTCCAGCAAACTGACACCAGTACATTCTTCCCCAGGAGGGGTCTGAGTTAAAGGTTCTGATGTGCCAGTGGTGGTCACGTTACTGGTACACAGGACTAAGATCTTTGGGGTACTGTTGTCCCCACTGTGCTGACTTGGGCATGAAGGCAGTTTTACCTGAAAACAGCTCAGGGCTTTAAATTACATAGGAAAAGAAAGAGCCAAGGCTTTGCAAAGTTTAAAGATGCCAGCCATGAAGACTATGCAAGTAATACACTGATTTTGCTCTCAACCTTAACCAACCTTACTATGATTATTTCTTGCAATAATTTTGCAAGTTACAATAATTTCCCTCTGAAGATCCCATAATGCACTGATACTGTTCCATGTATGTGTTCTAAAAAGCATAGTGTATAGAAGGCTACAAGCAAAAAGAAATATCCAAACTAAAAATAAAAGCTTAACATAATGAACGCTGAGGCTTTTATTCTAAGTGAAACAATCAATTCAAGCACCAAGATGGCACTAGAATTCAGGATAAAAATAAATAATAGAGGCTTAAATGCAATGCCTCTATCTTTACCATTTCCTCAAAACATAGAAAAGTAAGAAATAGAGGCACAGCAAAACACCTATTCCTTTAGCTGATGAAGAACTTTCCATTTAATACCAAATAGCAAGTTTGAGAAGTCTCAAGATGCTATAAAGTTTGTTGGAGGGGGTTTTGTTTGGGGTTTTGTTGTTTTTTTTTTTTTCCCCCAAAGGCTGTAAGATCATTTTAAAACATAGTCAGAGGAAATTGCCACCTCCTGTTACTGCAGTTATGGTACTACCTAATGCAACTAGAACCAAAAATGAATACTTGCATTTCCTATATTCTAGAAATTTGGGTTGAATTACCCTCACATTTCTTGATTTCAGATTTGTCTCCCAACTGTTTCACAGAATCACAGAATCACAGAATCACAGAATGTTATGAGTTGGAAGGGACCCACAAGGATCATCTAGTCCAACTCACCATCTAACACCCGTAAGGAGACCGAGAGCACATCGCAGAGCATAACACCAAACTGGATCCCTCACAGTCTAGCAGGCCACTCCGAGCCGGAAGGGGCCCAACGTCATCCAGCCCTACACCGCCCTGCTAGACCATGTCACTAAGCTCCTCGTCCAGTCTTCTCTTAAACACCTCCAGGGATGGTGACTCCACCACCTCTCTGGGCAGCCCATTCCAATATGCGATTACTCTCTCTGTGAAAAACCGCTTCCTAATGTTAAGATTGAACCTCCCCTGGCGTAGCTTGAGACCGTGCCCTCTCGTTCTGGTGTCGTCAGCCTGGAAGAAGAGGTCCACACCCATCTGGCTGCAACCTCCCCGCAGGTAGTTGTAAACAGCAATGAGGTCCCCTCTNGCATGAGGCATTGTTTTCCATACTCTGTCTCTTTTTATCTCACTCTCATGCTGAAATGATGAATGGACCTGCACCCCTGGTCTCTTCTGGGGTTTGTTTATGACACTAACTTCTTTGAATAAAATAAACATTCACTTTATGAGAATGGCAGACAGAATCCCAGATGACCATTGGTAGTCTTGAAGCTATCTTTTTGACACTGACACTTTTAAACAAATAATCTTAATTAATATTAATAATTAAAATTTTACCATACAAGCAGTTAGCTACTTCTTGTAGAGATGTTAAATCCAAAGACTTTTCTAGGATAAAATGCATTTTCAGTGCCAGCTGAAATAGGAAAACCTGAATTTTTATCTTACTGGCTAAGAATGCCAGCAAAACGTATTTTTAGATTTCTCAGTATATATGGCATGTGAAACCATCTCTCCATTAGACTTATACAGATATTTTATTGTGTTTGCCTTATAAAAACCTAAATACAAATCTGAGAGCAGCAGCTTTACCTGAAGTTTACTACCATGCTGTACAGATAGACAGCTTTGATCAACTTTGCATCTTCCCAGGTTCCAAATCAGTATTCTCTCCTGTTTGTATGATCTTTTGATGTCTGAGTTGAGTTCTTATTGCTTTGTTTCAACTTTTTTTTGTGACTTGTTTATATGTATTACTATATGGCCCCCTTGCTAGAATTTATATTTAAAATGAAGTTTTATGGACTAAGGGTGGATCTGTGTGGACATTCTCAAACAATAATTATCTGAATTACTTAATCTCTCTGAAATGCTGTGTTAAAAGCTGTTCAATTTTCTTAGAGTAATCAAAGAAGATAACTGAAGTAACACAGACATTATGTTTCTGTAGATATTTTCTAACTGATGTGTCAGAAAACTGAGCAAGTACTCATTCAGGTTTTGGAACTCAGAGATTGCATGTAATCCCTTAATCTTTCTCAAAATGGTTTATTCCACTTCTTAGTTTTCGATTTATTTACCTAATTAAAGGTATTTTGTTACTTAAATGTTTGATGGAAAATACAATCCTTCAGAAAGATTCTGTTGAGAAACCAGCACGTCCATTAAAAAAAAAAAAATTACACAGTACTCTCTAGTAATTACAATGGCCAGAATACCAAGAAATAAACACCTAGATCTAAGTCAGTCATTTTGTATTGGGATCATAGCTACATTGGCTCATAGCTACTGGGCCTGAATTACTTCCACTCACTACCTCAAATTTCCATATTCTAAATAAGTGCTTTTTCTTCAGTGTCTAAACTAAAAATGTTCAAGGGTTCAAAGCTATTGTGCCTTCACTCAAAACTCCATCAATACAAATATTGTATTATTATTATATTACAGTATCTGCTGTAAGGAACAAAAACATTCATCTACATTTTCCTAAATAGTAATTCAGACATTTAATAAGACAATCGAAAGACTACAATGAATGAACTGTGTTCTTCATTTTCAGTAAGACTATCTATCTTTACTTTTCTGTCTTAAAAACACCCCAATAAAACCTCAAAACACCCCAAATTTACTATGAACTACAAATTCCTTTGGCCGAGAAAGGCTTACTGATCTCATTATTTCTGTTAAAACTACATCACATTGAGTAACTCTATCCTCAATAGTCAAAAAATGATTCCATTATCAATTAGGAATTAAGAGTATTCAGAACAACAGCATTCTCACTGTATATATTACCTTACTTCTAACGGAGTAAAATTACATTGACGGATTATTGTAA
This sequence comes from Pitta sordida, assembly GCA_013390025.1. Lineage (NCBI taxonomy): Eukaryota > Metazoa > Chordata > Aves > Passeriformes > Pittidae > Pitta > Pitta sordida. The sequence goes on from WEKX01028957.1 coordinate 29,387, forward strand.
TAGAAGTGCTATATTATAAAGGCAACTAAGTAAAAAGCTTATTCAATTGCTAAATAATCACAAAGACTAATCAGCCTTCTGTGTATAAATATTCAGAACCCTCCATTCATACCTGTGAGTGGATAGACAGCAAAATGATCATACAGGCCTCAGTAACNCCTCATAGGGCCTGCCCTCCAGTCCCTTCACCATCCTCGTTGCCCTTCTCTGGACCCTCTCAAGCAGCTCAAAAGCAAAAGGGCTATAGGTAATTTTTGATGGAAAGGATTATATAGGCCTCTCTGAACTTGATTCACTTAGGAAATTGTAGAAAAGACCTTTCATACAGTCCATATAGCTGAGGAGAAGGAACACAGCTGTGTAGGTGACACTACAAATGACAGTTCTAAGATTTCAACAACACAAACTTAAAAAATAATCTGGCTATTCTGGTGCCAGGGCACCTTTGTAAGATCAACTGAGGTAACTTATCGGATAAAACGTTTAATATAAAAATAAAAAAGTTTAATAAGCAAAGGGGAGAGGGAAAAACCCCAACAAACCAAGTCACAACAAAACCAGTGATGCAAAGTCAACCACTCACCCTAACCGACAAGCAGAATGATATCCTGTCAGGCTTCAAGCTATGGCTAGCTCCCCCAAAGCCCCTTGTGCTCAGTTTTTATTGCTGAGCAATGATGTCATGTGGTATGGGATATCTTTTTGGTCAATATGGGTCATTGGCTCAGTTGTACCTCCTCTCAATTTCTTGCCTACACTTTGGTCTATTCACTGAGTGTCAGCAGATCAAAAAAAAAGAGAAGACCTTGATGGTGTGCAAGCATTGGTCAGCAACAACCAAAATGTGGCTGTGCTATTAAAATTATTTTAGTCACAAAACAAAACACAGCACCATATGGACTACTATGAAGAAAATTAGTTCCATCTCATCCAGACCCAGTATAATATCTGATTATGTTTTACTTCACAGAATTCTTGAAATGCACATCGTACAATTTTGGGAACTGGACTTCCTTGGGATTTCTTCATCTAATGAGCAAAGTGCACAGCACAGGAGTGAAACTGCTTCAAACTATCAGGGTGATAAGTGAAGTCAGAATGTCCTATCTTTTTTCACTTATCACATTGGGGATAAGTTGATGATGAGTTGGTATCTAAATGTGTGCATTGATATTTGTTCACTTAACTCACAGGAGAGCTAAACCTTGAATGGTTGGAAGTCTGATAGACTGGGAAAGGCTGGACATGAACTTTTCAGTTGAAGTAGAGAGGAACAAAATTATGGAGGAAGTGATGAGAGACTAAATAAATGAGAATTAAGAGTTCAAACAAATTCTGTGGAAGAACCTTAAACTTTTCTGCACAATTTATACTTTAACACAAAATCTGGCACAGGAGTTGCTAACTGATTTTGGAACCTTATTGGTCTAAGCTCAAGCAACAGATCTGTCCTACTAGAAAACAATGATTTTCAGGCCATTTTTTGGAAACAGGTAAAAAATTTGGTATAAACCAAGAAAGTTATTTACATGAATTTCTAGTACCTCCTGGTAGCAGGTGACCTGCCTTGCTGATGGTTCAATACAGCATGCAATTATCTCATAAATATGTATTAGAAGCAAATGAATATAGGGCAACCCATAAAGAACATGGAAAATGAAAACACTGAACGAACTCCTGCTTTGATACATATAGATTACGGTGGACTACTTGGCTTACAACTACTGGTAGATTTGAGGCAGTCTTACAACATGGAATGGTTTGCAGAAAAAGCTTATGCATGCTGCAACATGTTAAGTTTTTCACAAGCCTATTATTTATTGAAGATTTATTAAACTTCACTTTTGCTTTCATCTTTCCTGAAGTCCAGTAAAATCACCTCTGACATCCTATTCTATGACTACTTTATGAACCATGAATTATGTGTCTGAGATGCAAAAAAATTCTATGATCAAAACCACAGTATTTTTTACCACGTTCTTTGTTAAAATCTGTTGTCAATATGAGTTCCTATATGACAGTGATACACATGTATCTATATATGACATGATAGCACAGTCATGATGACTGTGCATTGTGTTATCATTTATACTGAAAAAGGAGAGTTAATTGACAACATTGGAGTTTAGGAATATAGAAGTTTTCTGTAAGACAAACAGAAGAAAATGTAGCAGCATCAAAGTTAATTCAAGTAATGCTAAGATTAATCACTAGTTGCAGATGCTAACTGAATTCCCAAGACACAACAGATTACAGAAACGTATTTGTAGGAGCTTTAACTTATCTCCGGTAATCGCCATGCATGCCATTAATCTTGAGACAAGATGAAATGCACAGTTTTTAATAAGAGACTTTCATAGATCTACTCAATTCTTATAAGCCAATAGTCCTCAGTAAACCACTGTGTACAGCTAACTAACCCAATGCTTCCCCTTTTAGATTACAAACCTTAATTTATCTGTTCCAGTTTTGTACCTCGAGATTCGAGCCATCGACAGAGGAACTGATAGGGTATCTAGCCAGCGCTTCTCGTATTTTGGTTCATTAGCTATGGGTGAAGAAGGTGATGATGGAGCCTGTGCAGAATAAATGAGAAACATCAAGAGCAGTTCTTAAGACAATAAAGTGAAAAAGTAATGAATATGCATCTCTGGCTCTGTTTATCTCAGAACTGAACAATCATAGTAATGAAAGTATTCAAGAAACTCAGGACTTTGTAAAGGACAAAAAAAGAATCATTCATGTAGAAAAGAATGTTCCTAATTTTAATATTTTATTTGTGATGTAATTTCAGTATTACCTTAACATTAAATATATTTAATTTTTTGTTAATTTGTAAAACTAATACTAAAAAGGAGGGAGCTTTCAGTCATAAATGGTCTGAATTTTCTCTAAATGCAACCTAAAATTCATTTTTAATTTAAATTAATTTGATCTGTATGTCTTTCTTACATGCCTCAAAAAATCATCAGAGATAAGGAGACAATATCCTAACTAAATACTACATTACTGACTTTGCTTGTGCATTGTCTTTCATCCATAATATTACAAATTTTAAAATCAAATTTAAAATTCTGATTCCTGTGTTATTCTTATATAGACTAATGAATTTCGACATTTTATGTTTGAAGATTTCCTTCAAATGGTTCTACAAGAAAGTCAAGATAGTTGTAACTATCCAAGTAGTAAAGGATGTCCAGATCTCAGAACAATGAAAATATAAATACTTTACAATTTACTCATTCAATGTAACAAAAGAAAAGAACTTTAAACCAAATGTGTACAAATGCAAATGAAGTTAGGGGATTTAGCCTGGATATATAGCTACTGATAAAAAGAGTCTGCTCAAACCCAACCTAAACCTTACACACAGACTATTTAGTCTGCTCATATATGTAGAATCTTGTGTACTGCAACTAAATAGTGCATGATGGCACCAGGAAGGAAACATGACAAAAAGAAAATATTCATTAAATTTTAAAAGTTGACACAGCGCCACTAGCGTTAACATATTCCGGAAATTACAGACATACACTTATTTGACATACACTTGCAGAATATGTAGGGTTTTTTCCTTGTGTAATAATATCCAGATGGTTCCACCATTATGCAAATGTTTTAAAGTAAATAAGTATGTCCCTCCAAAAATGGTAATTTAGCATGTTTGCAAATTATTTCAAAATAGTGTTTATGGGCAAAAATCAATTAAATTAGAAATGGATTAGAAAATGTTGGAACCACTGCTCAGTGTACCGAGTTTTATGTGCATGATTATGAGTTTTATAAATGCTTAATAAATACACAATAGAACGAGCTAGGAGTTTCTTACAGAACACTCAAAAATCATAAATTGGAAAAATTTTACAGTCATTTATAGCTCTGCACTACCAGGACAGCTGAGCATTTCACCCTTTTATAACATGGCTAAACATATTTACAAAGAGGCAGCTGAGAAGGTTTCAAAGACACAGATATTTACCTCGAAGTTAAGTGTTTGTTGTCTCTGCAAAGGCTGGTCTTTCTATTTATTTCTTTAAATAAATCAAAATACTGAGTTTCACATCCTAACAGGATGACTGAGACTTAGTGACAGTACACTTTTCTAGTAAAGAAAAATTTGTAATGAAATCGTTGGAGTTGCTAACACTACAGAATCTTTTACACAACAATCTCTTTGAGGAAAGGAATTTCATTTAGAGAATTTGCAATCTGTAGACCAATCTATCTTTCATTTGATTGACATTTCCTAGTGTTTTTGCAGTATTAATATTTCATAATCAAGTCCACAGACCAACTGTATTGTATAGAATTAGTCACAAAAAGCTAAGGTGTCTTCAATGCCTAGTATAAATTTATTAATATCACTGTGAAGAATCTGACACATATAAAATTCTGCAGAAACTAAAATAATTGACAAAACTCCATGCAATCTGAAGCTGAAAAGGATCAACATAACCTACCATTGTGTGTTGAGAAACTGAAATGTCTAGGAATAAAGCAGAAGGCAGCAGTCAAGTATAATGGCTTGATTATCATCACTGAATTTAAACCCAAGAATCAGAAAATAACAGAATACAAAAAATCCTGCAACACCATGGGAACATAAAATTGTTCCCATTTTCTAAACTTGCAAGATACAGAAAACATCTAGACAATTTAAACATAAAAATATCTCTTTTTGTTGTGAACTAATATCTGTACTTCTTTTAACAGGCTATGGAACATTATTCTGTAATTTTCTAGGTGATTTAAGACCATTTGGCAGCAAAAAAATGAATGAGTGGGTCATGTATGCAATTTAATGTTTTAATTTAGTCCCTTACACTTCAATCAAAAGTTTTAGTTGGATATGAGTGTAAAGAAAAAATATCTTAATGTAAGTAAAATTTAAAATTTTAGAAAATGTACATCACAGCTATTAACTAGCTTAATGAATTGAAGGGGCAAAAAAATAGCCAACAACACTTGGTCAAAATCTATTAACCCCCGAAGCTACAAAACTGCAGCATAGACATATTCATGCCAAAATGCTAAACTGTTATAACTTCTATAAACTCCTAAAGAAAATAGGGCTTCTCCAGACAACTGCAAAGTTCTGACATTTGAAAAACACACTACAAGGAGTAATTATTTTTTTCACACATTTTTGGACTACTTGTACCTGCAGGAACCCTACTGCATGACCTCAACATTAATGACCAAGAACAGGAAAAGGATGTGAAGGGGTCAAACTAGTCCAAGTTTCAAATGTGCATTTCTTATTAAGCTATATTCCACTCAATAGTTTATCGTAAAGCATAAAGTTGGACTGACCATTCTCCATCTCTTAAGAACAAAAAGAGGGCATAAATATGTCCATAAGATTATTGCACAGAAACAAAATACTATCACACAAGTTCAGCAGTTGATTTTGTTTTGTGTAACCTATAACATATCAACAATTCAATCTGAGATTCCTTGATGTATCCTCTTCAAAACTCATGGGTAAAAATAACAAACTGAGGAGGAAGCAAGTCAATACAACTTTAGCAAACAGAAAACATGCCTCACAAATCTTTCACAACTGTCCAAAGCTGTTAGTTAATATGAGAGAAGAAATTGCTATGGTGTACCTGGGTTTCCAAAAACCTTTTGATCCTCACAAAAGCTTCGTAACTAATTTGATGTGAAATAAGGTAAAATTGTCAAATTAATAATTATCTAAACTAGAGCAATCAAAACACAGCAGAAGGGCGCTATAAGTAGACTCCCAAAGTTACATATATGGTTTAATGTATTGATTAATGAAACACCAGACTGATCAAGTTGCCCATGCATAACAAGTAAAAAAGATTTAGCAAAAGAAAAGCAAATGGGAAACAGCTGTGTAAGGAGCTCATAACTCTGAATGACAGAGGGATAAAAGAACCGCTAGAAATATAGGAGATAAATGTTAAGTAATACACGAGAAGAAAGACAGTATTAACTTTCCCTATGCTCTAATGGGATATGAACAGGCAATTAATGCAAAATTTGGATCTTGCTGCTGTGGAAAAAGCAGATGTTGAAAGGAACAGAATTGTTCTCTAACAATTAAGTTAGCAAAGATTCATTAATCTTGATAAGAAACTCCTAAGGGAATTGTATGACCAAGGTATGTAAAAAAATTAATAATGGAGATTAGAATTAGGAAACAGTAGTTCACTTGCCATTTCCATATATAAAACACGGTTATTGATCAGAAGTTGAAAACAGCAGGATAAAAACAAAGAATGAATGTATTAGTCTATATAACAAATTCTGGTTCAGGAAGCACCTATGGCAGAAGTAATTAGGGCTGCAGGAAATATACCCTATAAATGTACATTTTTCCTCTGATTTTACGTTCTCTTGAGGGCAGCTGCTAGGAACATGAGTTTTGGCTAGATGTTTTTTGGTCTGACACAGTGTGCTGAGCTGGCTGACCTTCAAGCCATCTCTCTACTAAACAGCTGCTGCTGCTCAAGTTGAACACTCTCCACACCATTCCTCCAAAGCACTAAAATAAAGATATCTCTGCAATCACAGCTTTTGTGCTCAGGTTCATTTTACACCTTTGATTTTTGTGCAGAGACCACCAAAAATGCTGCAAATTAATGCCAATTTGCTTGTAACACCTGTCTATTAAGAAATGGATTCAACACAAAAATCTCATTTTTCACAGAACAGTGAACAAGAATCAAGTTGTAATGACACATAATCACTACCCACCTAGGACAGCTGTATACTGTTGACCTAGTGGGAGGGTTTGCCTCTGTATCCCACTAGATATCACTGATCTATGAGGGACAACGTAGGCCAAGTACTTTGTTGCCTTCTTAAATAACTATATAGCAGCTCATTGCAGGGAAACAAAAAATTCTACCAAGAAGTAGGATGAGTCCAGAAAGTCATCCACTTAGTGGGACACCTAATCAGATATGTCTCTATAATTAAGTTTCTTCTAAGAACATGTGAAAAAGGGCAAAATATAATAGCTGGTAGGAACTGTCAGTTTTTGATTTTTTTCTGACAATTTGAAGAGCTTTGGAAACTCAGTAATTTTACCTTACTTTCTTTTAAACAACAATTCATTCTAAATCTCTGCAAAAAAAAAATCAAAAAACATGTCCTCAGAAGGAAGTCTTTTGGAATTCTCTCTAGTAATTTAATTTCCAGTTTCTGCTAGGACCACACCTTGAAACAGACATAATGTTATTTTAGGTTGACATACTGTTTGTTTGTTCAACGTGGGCTTCAAGGAGGTTGAAGCTAGGTTAAATAATTTAGAATCAGAAATACCCCGGATGCCACTACTCAGCATGATTAATTTTGCTCTTAAATATAATTTTTGTCTCATGTCACAAGCCCTATCTGCCTTGCAGAAAGGCAAGTCCTGATGCCCCATCCTTGGAAGTAACCAAGGCCAGGCTGGATGGGGCTTTGACCAGCAACCATCATGAAAGCTATCATGCGGCACATGCAAGACAACCACATGGCAGAACTGGTATGGGTTTAGGAAAGGCAGGTCCTGTTTGATCAGCCTGATCTTCTAGGACAAGGCTATTGCCCTACTTGATGAGGGAAAGGCTGTGAATCTTGTCTACCTGAACTTCAATAAAGCCTTTGATGCTGCCTCTCACAGCATTCTCTAGGAAAAAATCTGGGAACCCATGGCTTGAACAGGTGCACTATTCTCTGGGTAAAGGACTGGTTAGAAGGCTGGACCCAGAGAGTGGTGGTGCATGGTGCTGCTTCCAGCAGTCAGCTGGTCGCAAGTTGTGACCCCCAGTGCTCAGTCCTGTCCCTTTCAATTAGGGGATTGAAGGCACCCTCTGTCAGCCTGCAGATGACACCAAGGATGTTGATCTGCTGGGGAGTAGGAAGGCTCTGCAGAAGGATTTGGACAGGGTGGATCGATGGACCAAAGCCAATTGTGTCACGTTCAATAAGGCCAAGTGACAGGTCGTGCACTTGGGTCATAACCCCATACCGAGCTACAGACAGGACAGAGTGGCTGAAAAGCTGCCTGGTGGAAAAGGACCTGGGACTCTTGGTGGATAGCTGGCTGAACATGAGCCAGCAGTGTGTTCATCTGGCCAAGAAGGCCAATGGATCAAGGAAAGGTGGCTCTGGGAAGACCTTATCGCTTCTAACAACTACATGAAAAGAGGTTGTAGCTGCTTGGGGGTTGACCTCTTCTCTGAAATAACAAGCGATGGGACAAGAGGAAACAGCCTCAGTTGTCCCAGGGGAAGTTTAGGTTGGATATCAGGGAAAACTTCTTCACAGAAAGAGCTGTCAAGCATTGGAACAGGCTGCACAGGGAAGTGGTTGAAACACTGTCCTGGGGATATTTAAAAAGTTTGTAGACAGCGTGCTCAAGGACATGGTTTTGCGGTGGACTTGGCCACTGCAGGTTAAGCTCAGGTTGGACAAGATGATTTTAGTTCAAATGAGTCTATGATTGTATAATGTTATGAAATAAGAATCAAGTATTATATCCATCAGGAAAAATATAACCTTTTACTGATAATTTGGAATTTTTTGCGTAGAAGATTAATATTTCAAAGTGTATTATTAGTCTTGATCCTGTTCCAAAAACATGTTTTCCTGCCAAACACATGTAAGTGTAAGAGTTACGACTAATTCTAGATTACTGTCCTTATTGACACTGGTCCAAAAGGAGGTAATAATGGTGATGCTGTTATTTATCTCTAAAGCTAATTTTCTCCGTTTACATTTTAGTGAGCATTTCTATGGTCTTCTGAAAGGAATGTATTTCTCTGTAAAATATATATAAGGAAATGCTAGCTACAATGATATATTTGATATATTAATATATTATATTAATATATTTTACAAGTAAAAATAACTCTGAGGTTGAAAGGAAAAAACCACAGAACCACAGAATATCTCAAGTTGAGAGGGACCCATAAGAATCAGATTCCATTTCCCTGCCCCTCTCAGGACTATGTAAAACTAAATCATATGACTAGGAGTGTCTTCCAGGCACACCTTGAACTCTGAAATGCTAAAATCACAGAATCACAGAATCAGTAAGGTTGGAAAAGACCATAGAGATCATCAAGTCCAACCTATCACCTATCACCCGTTACCTAATCTAATCTAGTCAAACCTGTTACTTAACCTGACCTGTTGCCATCCTACTACCAACACCTCATCCTACCCTAATATCTAGATCATGTCACCAAGAACTTCATCCAACATAAAATAGCTTGACATAGTTGTATTTGCTTAAGATATAACCAAAAACATTGGCCAACAAATTTTAGTCAATTTTACTAAAAACTTTTAGATTAGAAAATAACTTTCTTACACCATCTTGGTGCAAACTGATATGCATTTTGTCAAAGTTTCATTATAAAAAAAATTTACAATATACTCAAAAGAAAACCTTCAATATAATGTGCTTTTCAAATAGACAGATTTTTTGTTTAGACTTAATCTGCAGGAAGAGAATTAGAGTTACATAATTTCTTGCACCAGCAACCATTTAACTCATAGTGTTCATAACTCATATGTGCTCTCTATAGTTTTTAGTCAGGTCTGTGACTGAAATATATTAAATATATGTATATATTTTTATATATAATATATATTTTTTTATATATAGGTAGGTCAGTTTCAGTGTATCAATGAATTGATCTAACATATGTATGGCTGAGCATTTGCTAATACTTTTTACAGGGACAGACAGAAGCAGAGGCTGTATGCTGCTTGCAGAAGAAAACAAGACAGGCCAATTTATAAGTGAAAGAATCTTAAATCAGCTTTCTTTAATCTTTGAACAACATAAATACCAAGTGTTCAGAAAGGAGTAGAGACATGAGTGAAACTCATGTGATGGTCAGGTAACAAAACAAATCATGGTGGTATCCAATGTAAATAGGAGTCAGTTAAAGCTTTCAACATTCACACAAAATCACAGAATATTCTGAGTTGGAAGGGACCCACAAGGATCATCGAGTCCCTGGCAGGATTCGAACTCGTGTGTCCCACACGACAGGCAGGGACACTTACCATCTTGCCTCAGAATTTAGAGGGATTGTATCAAAATACCTGTGCATTCCTTTGATTCAACATGAATTCAGAAGAGGATCTGTATTTAGTTATTTTTAATGGAATTCTCAGATGCACAAATTTGTGATGGCTCCAAGAAGATAATAATTATCTGGTAAAGCATGCATTACCAAATAATTTAGTAGATAAAGGCTTCTATACAGGAAACAACCTCTTTCAGATGAAGTAACAATTTGGACATGTAATATGATGTCTTCAAAATTTAGTGAAAGCAGCAACTTTTAATTACACAGCTCTATTCCACAATATTTGAATTGCCAGATGTTTTTTAATTAAATGGGATGAAAGTGAAACCACATGTGAAACAGCTCCTCCCGTCCTATCACAGAAAAGAAACACTGTTTCAACTTTAATGATGAAGCACATGCACATTGCTGAAATTTAAATATTCTCTTTACAATATCTAATACTTTCAATTGAGAAGACATTGAGTACCTATATGTGATGTTTACATGGACAGCTAATGTGCTAGTACATTATTATTTTTAATGAACGGTGAGTTATAATGGCACCGTTAGTAAAAGTCTGCTTTAGCTAATTGGTGTTAAAGTACTTAGAGTAGTATAGTTTAGAATAAGGTTTTCTTCAAATGTGTAAGAAATGGGAAAGGGTTCAGTAGTTTTGCTTTTGCCTGTATGTAACCAAGCTTTTGCAAGTAGGGACAGTGTCTAAATATGATATCAAGACTTAGAACTAATTAGTAAAGAAAGTATAGTATACTATCTCAATATATCAAAACTCAATGTCTATAATTGAAGTGTTTCCTGGACCTAATACCAGGGGATTCAAACAGCTGGTTGGAGTAATTTCAGCAGGTTGGAGCCAATTCAATGCCACAGGTGAAGAGTTTAGGATTAGGAAGACTTGTGGCCTTAATCTCGGAAGACCCCCAGTGACCACCACCATGATCAATGATGCATGCCTGAAAGGGCGGAGAAAAGGGCAGACCAATGTAAATGCATTCTTAGAACTAATTGTAATAACCTATCCTATTCTAAGAAATTTAATGAATATGCATAAGCTTGACAACATAAATACCTCACTTGCTATCAAGACAGTGTGCCTCTGGCCTTGGCCACGCACCCACGCTGCTTTCTTTCCTCCTCTGACCTTGTCCCCAATAAATACTTTACATTTTAAGATTTGGCGTGAGTTTGTTTCTCACAGAACCAATAGGGTACAAGCATAAGTAACATATTTTTAGGGAATACATATGGACAATTTGACAGAATCTTGCAGCTTTTTCTTTAAGTTGCTTCCCTAGGGCTAGTATGTAATTTGTTTCTAAGTAACCTCAACAACTTTGCCCGGAACATCTTTCCAGGTATATTCTTCCTTTGTGGGTGTGGGACAGTGTAGGACTCCATAAGAATACTGTCTCAACCTTGTCATCGGAAATTTGGACAATATACCCCTAAAAACTGAGGTTAAGGTCTTAACAAAGTTTGGCCTGCCAGTGATGCTCTGAGGCTAAGACTGAACTGTTAAAACCAGGGTGTTGAAAACACCGAGAAGGGACTGTGGAATGAGATATGCCCTCTCTCCTATGTTCCAGGAGAAGATATGCAGTGGCCTTCTTCCCCAGCCTCCAGAGACTGTGTGGTATAGGATGCTGTGGCCATCTCGACAGAACAAGATCTGCATACAGCCCTGTCCTTGCAACACGAAAACTCACTTCCTGGCAAAAGGCCACTGGAAACTGACCTTGCTTTGGACACTGTTCAGGCACTTCTTGGTCTTACGTGACAGGGAAAGAACTGAACAGGGGAGCAAGGGGAACGTGGTATAAAGATGGCCCCTTAGCAACTGCTTTTCAGAAGCTTCTCCCACTTGGAAGCGTCTCCCACCAGGAAGATGACATCTATGGGATGCCATGAGGACTCAGTCATCTAGTGGTAGCTGTTAAACCCTTTTTTCTCTCTCCCTTTCTCTTTACCTTTCCTATCTCACTTTCTTATTAGACCCTTTTTCTCTCTCCCTTTCCTATCTCACTTTCTTCTATTGCGATTCCCGCTTCACAGGATAATAAAGCTTCACTATTTGACCAAAGCTAACCCTTGTCTGGGATTTCCTTGCACTCTGACATCCAGTAAACGAAGCATCATGCCTCCAGCTCAGCTGGCTGGACCACGACAGACAGGGCCAGAGTAGTTTATATTAAATCTCAGCACAAAAAGCAGGAAGTAATTATGACTCCTCAAAACTACAACAGCAGTCAGAAATCAACACTCAACATTAAATATATATAAGGAAAATAATAGAGAAAATATAATGTTGAGATCAATATGGTGCTACACTATAAATGCAAATGTAGCCAAATTTCAGTTGATAGAGACAGCTTTTGGCAGTCTTTCATATTCCCTGTCCTCGCTCAGAAAAATTAACTCAAGGTCAGGGAAACTGAACTCCACACAGTTTGCACACCTCTCAGGATAAATCTGAGCCTTGCCTCTTGCTTCTATCACCAACTAGGAGCTCAGTAAGTGTCTATTTAGGCAAGTAAGACTGTATTTTTAAAGTCATATTTCTTTTCATCACCTTTTGTTAAGACTCTAAGTTTAAAACCCCCCACAAATAACCAAAACCAAATCAAATTCCCAACCCAAACCTAAACTCATATTTGACTAAATATCAGTAGGAAACGTAACATATCTGTGTAGAAAAAATGACCAAATCAAATGATCAATCAAAGGCCAAATACGAGAATAAATGTCTCAAATGGATTAGTATTGACAGCGTGCATTAACAGAACTAAAAGGTAAGACTTTTAAAGATATCCTTTATTTGCTTCATTAATGTCAAATTCCCAATTAACTCTAATCAGGATTAGAAAAATACAACTCTTCTGTACAGATAAATCGAAATCAAACAATTTTAATCCTCCATACCAAAAGCATTTCCTTATAATTCTATAGTAGTGGAGAAGGAAGATGCTATCTAAAAAGATTCTATTTAGCATCTACTTCTATGATTTCTGAGAGGTGCAATCAGAAACAGAAAATTAGGATTACTTTTCCCTGATGTAGAAAAGGGATAGTCACTTCATATTTTATTAAATGAGAAGAAGCACACTTACTTGCAATGTATTTATCTCATTTTATAAAGATCCTCATCACAGCAGCAGTCCAAATTATTTAAGTATAACTGGCTGTGTTTAACTATTTTAAGTTTCACTTCAGTAAATAAATGGTAGAATAGTGATGATAATTTTCATGAGAGCATCCAGTGCTGTACCACTAAGTAAGCTATTTTTTGTATTTATTACATTAATCATTTTACCAAAATCATTACAAAATGATATATTCTGACTTGGAAGTCAATTCAATGTTACATTGTTTTCATGTTCGGTGAGAAAGCCATGGAGATGAAGACTCAGCAGAGGAAATTGGTATCATATGCAAAGCCACTCTAATAGAAAATATATTGAATTGAAATTTAACTTAATATGAGCTACAGGATGATAAAATTTAAAGACTAAACTAAATCTTAAGCATGGTCAATATTGTGTTTATAGTAAATTGGAAGACACTACAGGAGGATTCAAAAATAGTACTATTGAGGCTTTCAGATGTAGGACATTCATTTAATCTCATCTCAATGTTCTGAGCATACATTCCTCTAAAGTATCCATCAGAATGGCTTTTACTCACAGAATGAGGATGTCCACCTCCTGTTCTTGGATTCTATTTCATGCTTGAGATCGAGTCACAGGTTCACATGTTCACAGGTTATTCTGAGTTGGAAGGGACCCTCAGGATCATCTAGTCCAACTCCCAAGCGAACGCCCACCCAGGGATCAGGCCCACAAGCATGGAACCATGGGCACCATGCTCCATCCATCCATCCAAGCCTCTCAACGACTAGACCATGTCACTGAGCTCCTCATCCAGTCTTCACTTAAACACCTCCAGGGATGGCGACTCCACCACCTCCCTGGGCAGACCATTCCAATTAGCAATCACTCTCTCTGTGAAAAACTTCTTCCTAACATCCAGTCTAAACCTCCCCTGGCGTAGCTTAAGGCCACGTCCTCTTGTTCTGGTGTCGTTAGCCTGAGAGAAGAGACTCACACCNCGCAAGAGTTTGAGCCTTTGTTCTCATGCTCCTGGCTCGGGAGTGCCCCCCCTACCTGGTGGCCAGAGAGCAGTACTGCAGCCGCGGGCTCCCCAGCGCCACCTGCCGGCCAGAGGAGAGCCACTGTAGCTCCTGCCCACTACAGCGCCCCCTGCTGCATCCGAGTGGTACAACACCTGGAACATAATTTTCAAGGGGAAAAGACCTCGGGGTTGGGAAAATTAGGGATTGTTGTTGTTACTGATTTATATGTGACTGGTTTACCTTCCTTTTTCCCTGGTTCTCTTTCCTCAACATTCCTTAACCACGCATTCAATTTTCAATATACACTAATAATGTTGGTGTTTTGACCTCTGGCTAGTCTCTTGCCAATTAATAACCACAATTATTAGCCTCTAATGGTCACACATTGTAACTGTTATATTATTCCATTGCATCTTAAACAGCAATTTGTTTCATTTCTGGTTTTTTCTTTCACCGTCAATTTCTCCAGGGAGCTACCCTGGATGTCTCGGACATTTGGACATAATGGAGAATATCTCTACAATACTTTTTAATTGTTTTGTGGTTACAATGTTCCAGGTAAACAATGTGTACACACTACCTTCGAGACCACCTCCTTTGTACATTTTATGTTCCCCTCTGGAATTTCATATTGTCTTTAATAATCCACTTATAAGGTCCAGATTAATGTAACTGGCAGTGCCAATCCCTGTAGCATTTGTCACAGTGCCAAGGAACAAAATAATTAGGTGTGAAGAGAACACTCCAACTCGTTTCTCTGAGTTCCAGTAGCACTGTTAAAAGTGCTACACTGCAAACTGCTCTGATAGCACAAAAAGGATGTATATAAATCGTGAAGACAATATCACAGCACATATAACAGATGCTTTACAGCAGAGGTGACAAAGATAGGTCTAACAGAGACAAGCTAGCACTAGAACTGAAAATGGTATAATCATGTTAGGCAGAAAGAGTTTGCTGTTAAGATGGCTAAACTACTGTGTATATGATACATGCTGGCTCTAGTGCCTCTGTATTACTGCTTTTCAGAACAGACATGCTGAATGACACCTTGGTAAAACTGACTAATTCCTTACCTCTCATTCCTGTCCTTTGCTTTACACTGCCTACTTTCTGGAGCAGCATTTCCACCCATAAATATAGGTGCATTGTCAAAAAAACCCAAAATGACATGACTCTGAGATTAGCTCAGATAGATAAAACATGGTACTCATAGCACCAAGGTTATGGGTTCAATCTCTGTATGGGCATTCACTTAGGAGCTGGACTCGGTGATCCTTGAGGGTCCCTTCCAACTCAGAATATTCTGTGATTCTGTGACCTGAGTGTGGTTAGGAAGGTACGTAAAACTGCAACACAAACTTGCAAGAGGCAGTATTTAAGGTGAGTCAGATCTCCCCTATGAGGGTGGCATAAAAAAGAGATTTAAACATACTTAGCCTTACTGGGCAATATCATTATGGGAAATGTCAGTTCTGCTCTTACTTTACCATAAAAATGAAAATACCCAATTAAAAAGTAGAAGCACTCAGTAGATGGTAGTTGATACACATTTATAACCACCTTTTAAGATGTGATCACAGCTCAGTTACACTCACAGTTTAGCTTGAGAAAAGTTTGACTATACATCTGCAGTGGACCGTCTCAAAAAATAGTCATTCCTGCTCAAAGTACCTAGAGCCTTGCTTTCACATTTCACAATAAGAATATGGCAATTTTTCATTTTGTTTTCTGTGAAGGGAGATCATGACTTTTACAATGCATTAGGTAGTCTGTTCTGCTTTATTCCACTTCTGAGTGGAAAAATTCAGTGCTGTATAAAAGCAGAATAGTACTTAGTAGTGCCTTTTATTTACTTTCTGTTTTTCCACTTGTATTTCACATTTATAGACAGTTTTTTGTGTGCTACCTTGGCAACTAAATCTAACTTACTCTGTTACAAGCCTACAAAACTACAGGCACTTATTTATGTTTTTATAAAGTGTAGAATTCAATCTGTAAATCCCACAGTATTGTAACAATTATTATTAAAAATATTATTGTACAATCATTCTAGCACTTAATGGGCATTAATTTTATATAACATGCTAATGCACTCACAGGCAATCATCTGACCATAGCTCTCTTCGTATAATATAAGATCTTTGCAGAAAGGACTTTGTCTGCAGAGCACTCAGTACAAAAGCATTGCGAAAAGCTGGACCCTGAGGACAGCTTTGGACTCTTTAGTAAGACAACAGTACAAAGTAATTAAAGGTAATAATTCCCTGGATAATTACAAATGAAATGTACATGAATCTTTCTGTATTTATGACCAGTTTGGACACCAAGCACTAAGATACAGGTATCAACCCAGAAAAGTATATTTCTTTTTTGTTTATTTTGTTTATTTATTTATTGTATGTAATGCATTTACATTATTGTATATAATTTTTTTTTCAAATTAAATCAAACCTTAGGGCCTAGCTAAGAGAGACAGTGCTTAAAAAAGATGCAAAGCTTGGATGAAAGACAGTAAGCATCCAACATTGTTATTCCTGGCTGAGAAGGATAGAAAAGGAAAAACAGGAGAGGAGAAACCTTCTGGCTATTCACTGGGTATTCTTTTCATATAATTTAATTTCCAACTGAAGGACTACAGCTGCAATTTGTTAGGAGCTAAACAGGTTTTGACCATGAAGCTCCACATTCTTGTAGAGGTAATATTTATACCGTCAATCTTCCTTATTACAGAGAAACCCCGCATATTCACAGTTCACATATTCACATATTCAATTAGTTGCGGTTGGATTTTCAGTGAGTTGTGCAACCACACGTGTGGGCATAATGTCCCAGACCCCGGATTCTGTGGCTAGGAGGCACCAAAAGGCGCTTCCTCCACTTTAATGAAGTGTTACAGTGTGAGCCAGGGCTCCCAGGACTGCCCTCCAGACATAATTAGTGGAGGCTGCGTGGTTACAGGCAGGGTGTAATTGAATCTTCATGGGTCCGGTATCTTCATGGATTGCATAACTGCCCAGACCCATCCCCTCACAACTTCTGGGGGTGCTCTGTAGAAGGACAGAATTGTTGCCTACAAAGACATTCTATCTTCATTGGTGTTGGAGGCTAGTATTTTTCCTGGAGAAAGTAACTTCTCTTTTCCCACAATGCTGAAATTAATTTACTCATAGGTGTTCACTGCAGAAAATAGAACTGAATATCCTCTGGGTTAAAGAAACAAACATTTTCCCCACCCTAAATCTGCTTTCCTATTTTATTTCTTTCTCTTTTCCTCCCTTTCTTTGCTTTGAAGTTTCCTTCAAGAATTCAACTTTACATTATTTTCTGATTTCCAAGTACATTTCAGCATCTCTAGTTCACACACACACACACACACACACACACACACAGAATATTATGAGTTGGAAGGGACCCACAAGGATTCAATTAAATTTAATGGTACAATGATACAATTCAACAATGATAGAATTCAACAATGATAAATGAGGTGTTGTACAAAAGTTCACATGAAATGATTAAATCTTACTGTGCTCACTCTTAAAACCTTCTCAGTTGCCTCAGAGTAAGAACCTAGAAGGCCAGGGCCTTATGTTGACAACTTTGTGAGTACAGAATTTCAGTATTAGCATTTAAAAATCAATCAAACAAACAAGCAAACAAACAAAACAATGTTAGTCATGGACTAGTATTTTGAAGCTCAGAATGGGAAAAGAACTTACATAGTTTACACCATTCATTTACATACCGTGCTAGTTGAATTTCCGTTTAAATGTAAGCCACTGTCAAAAAGAGGTGATGAAGCTCCACTGCTGTGATCACTGGGTGGTCCAGGGGAACCTGGAAATTAGACCATGAAAAGTAACTACTTATGTTAAAAATACATGTATATGTCAGACAATATCCATTTCAGCTGTAAAACACAGGAAGAATTTTCAATATGATGCACCAAACCAAGACACAAATACTACTTGTATTTTAGAAAGACAGCCAATAAAATGACTATGCTATACCTAACATCTATAAAAAAAAATATAGCTAGATGTCATCTTGTAGAGGCTGTACTCATTGGAACTATTTGTATATTTAACTGTTTGCAAGATTAAGCCTTTTTCACTGGGAATGAGATATTCAAAACCAAGTTAAAAATCAGTTAAAGAAAACCCATTAATTTAATAATTTAATAAAAAAAATTCCTACTGAATTTTGAAAGTCTCCCTGTAGAGCATAACCATGGACTTTTTTATAAACAGAGTTTATAAACTGAGTTAATAAAAAACTCTCAGGCAAATACCAACTGGACACATACATGCACTACATGCACTTTTTTAAATGGATATATCTTTTCTTTGAAATGCCAGCTATTTTCAAGAATTCTCCTTCTCAAATTCAGAAATGGAAAGCAGTTATCCTGAATTCTTGATACTATGCCACTTTGCAAAGACTACACAATGATATTCTTCAAAATTATCTCTCCTTTTAGCAGTTATGCATCATGGTCCTACTTTGGTAGTTAAAAGTGACTCCAGAAAAGTTTAATGCTTTTGTTACATATAATAATGGAAATGGCACAAAGTCAGATCATTGTGTAATTTCTACTTAAATGTAAAATGTTAACAGATAGTACCAATAATATACAATTACTGTCAGACAGTACTTGGTCTTATCAATAACACACACGAAATCAACTGCAAAGCATTATATTCATCATCACTGAAAAATCGTTTTTCCATGTAAAAAATTCACCTGAAATTGCCTGTAAATCATTTCAAAGTAATAGGTCTGTCAAGTCTAACATCACAGAAGTCAACAAGTCATTCTTAGTCATGTATTTTTGTGTGCATATATTCCATATATCTGGAAGATTTAGCAAAATGAAACTTAATTCAACAAAAGTAATTTTTGCCACTACAAATCTCTGTCAGTTCAGTGCTGAGGTCTCAGATTTACAGCCTGAATTCTGGAATTTCGTCATGTTTTTGTTTGGAGTCCTTTCTGTACAGCTCTAGATAATGTAAGCAAAAGGATTCATTATGCTTTGCTCTTATGAATCTAAGCCAAGCTTTAGTAGCTTGACATTAGTAGCTTTGACTTTAGTAGCTACATTTTGTATTTCACACACACAAACAGTAGACCACTAAAATCTATGTTTATATTCATAGATGACTACAGTGATTTGATAAAAGAGAAGAAAACTTCAATTTTTTTAAATAAAAATACTGAAGTAACCCAGGATGTACATACAGACTGGGGAATGAGGTGTTGTAAAGTAGTGCCACAGAAAGGTCCAGGGGGGTCCTGGTTGATGGCAAGTGGAATATGAGTCAGCAGTGCCCTGGCAGCCAGGAGGGCCAACCATGCCCTGGGGGGCATCAAACAAAGCATCACCAGCTGGTTAATGGAGGTGATTGTCCTGCTCTGCTCGCTCTGCACTGGTGCAGCCTGAGCTTGAATACTGTGGCAGTTTGAGGCACCACAGTATAAGAAAGATATGAAGGTATTAGAGAGTGTCTAAAGGAGGGCAATGAGGATGGTGAAGGGACCGGAGGGGAAACTGTATGAGAAGCAGCTGAGTGTATTCGGTCTTTTAAGCCTGGAGAAGACTGAGTGGGGACGTCATTGCAGTCTACAACTTCCTTTTGAGAGGAAGAAGAGATGCAGACACTGATATCTTTTCTATGATGACCAGTGACAGGACTCAAGGGAATGGCCTGAAGTTGTGTCAGGAGAGGTTTCAGCTGGATATTAGAAAAAGATGCCTTCCACAGATGGTGGTTGGGCACTGGAACAGGCTTCCCAGGGAGGTGGTCACAGCACCAAGCCTGACAGAGTTTAAGAAGCACTTGGACAATACTCAGGCACATAGTGTGACTCTTGGGAATGGTCCTGTGCAGGCCCAGGAGTTGTACTCAATGTCCCTTCCAACTCAGCAGATTCTGTGATTTTTCTTATTCTCAGCTGTGGCTTGTTCTTTTTAGAAGGCTGGGTTAGGAAGGGTCCTGTGGGAGAGGAAATGATCTCTGCCTGATCTTTACCTGAGCAATAACTAAGTATGCTCAGAGAAAACACAAAATAAAACAAAAACAAAACACACAACATAGCTTCTAAAGTAAGAAGGGGTCAGAGAAGCAGAGAAATTACAGGGATATAGGATTCTACAGTTCACAAGAATGAGACATCCCAGAGAGTAGCAAAAAAAAAAATAGAAAAGCAGAACTCTTAGGTGAGGACAAGCAACTTTGTAAGGATCATGGGGGATTTTGGAGATCCAGCAGTAACTCAGAAATTCACCAAGTTGGCTGATGCTAAACCTGAAAGAAGAACTCATTTGCAATGGTACAAGTAGGAGCTGTTTATAAATTCTTTTATAATCCTTCTGACAGAATCAGTGAAATTTTTAATTTAAAAAGTTAGGTATTCTACAAATTATTTTAATAATGCCTGGATTTTATTTTTCACTTTAAAAGCCTTAGTCTTTCTAGACCTAGAAAAGTTTCAACAGTAAATCCTCATTACTTCGTAATTCTAGTATCGGAGGTTCACTTCTTTGCCGGGGTTATTTCTCTGCGAAGACAGCACTATGTTTTGTGGTGCATTAGTGATTGCCCATGAGCTGATAGTCATGAATATGCAAATTAGCCCAGCCCGCAGCACTGCCCCCCTCAGCCCCAGTGCGCTCTGGCAATGTGTTGGCTCTGCCCTGCTCACCACAGCGCAAAGGGACAGTAGCCCCACCATGCCGGGGGAAAATACCCTGGCTGCTCAGTTGTGAACACCAACACTGGGACAAGCCTGCCCACTCCGCTCATCCTGGCACTGGGGGAACCAACCTCCTCACTCCTCCAGTGCCGGAACTGTTGGCCCCACCCTGCTGTATGCCAGTGGCTGACCTCAGCCTCAGTGCTCTCCGACAGTGTGCTGGCTCTGCACTGCTCACCACAGTGCAAAGGGACAGCAGGCACAATGCACCAGGAAAAAACCTCCTTCACCGCTTGGCTGTGCACGCCAGTGCTGAAATCCACCCGACTCGCTGTCTTGGCATCTCTCTGGGTTGGTAGACCTTGTCTTGACATTCATGGGGTAGACATGGTGTCTGGTCTTTGATACAATGTCTAGCCCAGGAGTCTTGGACACCCTGAAAGTGCATAAATCATCCCCAGGGGGCCCACGTACCTCCGAGACCTCACGAGTGCATGCTTATACACAATTTGCACTGTGCTCAGTTCCTCTGGATACCCTGCTGGCCAGGACCTGCTGCAAGGATGGAAGCAAGGGTGAGTGTCTGCCGTGCCTGGCCAGGTCCTTGCAACAGCCCATCACCAAGGAAATGAGGCTGGCTCAGTCAGTGGCCGGGGAGGCACTGTGTCCTCCCTGTCACCAAGCAGGATCCAGCAGCACCACGTCATGGCTGTTTGCAAGCACAGCGCCAGTTTTGTCCTGGAAATCTGGCTTTTGTTGTGAGTTTCCCTCTCCTTCCCACTATGAGCAACAGCCCAGGTTCCCCCACCCAGACCCCTCTGGCCAGGCCCTGCTGCTCAAGTGGAAAACAGGGCTAGTGGCCAACCATGCCTGGCCAAGTCCTGGCCATTCCACAGCTTTTGGCAGTGGTGGCAAAAGGGGTTTAAATCCATCAACCAGCACAAGCCTGGCTCCTGCGCAGTAGCAGGCACCACTCCCAACCCCAGCAGACACAGCTAGGTGGGTGGCTCCCGCTATGGTGGGACGCAAGCTGGGGACAGGGAGGTGGAGGGGTCCTAGCGCCAGTGTGCATGGCCGATCAGCGAAGGGTTTTTTCCTAGCGTGGCATGCCCGTGAGCACTGTGACCCTCCCATCCCTTGGAGCTGCGGAGAGCAGGCTGGAGCTGACAAACTGGCAGAGCGTGCCAGGGCTGAAGGGGGCAGTGAGATGGGTGGGGCTAATTTGTATAGAAATGGGCTGTTTATCTTCACGAAGTGACGGCTTCGCAGGAGCCAGGGAGACCTGTGGCCTCGTAAAAATCGAGGCTCGACTGTATTGAACTTGTAAACCCAGAGTCCCATCAAGAGTGGGTTGTTTTTTTCAGTTAGTGAATTACACTAAATCTCTAAATAAAAAACAAGGTCAAAATGCACTACAGCCAAACAATGTACAGCAAGGAGTCAACAAGACTTTATTATTTACAAGTTGCCTTATGGTTAACATTGCTGAATGATTCTGGAGACCTCTGGTATACAAATAACTCATTTATCAAAATTGCTAATTATGCCATAGACAACCTCCAAAAGACAAAATTAAAATATAGTGAAACACTTCTAATGATTTTTAAATAAACTGCAAGCTTTGCAAATTCAGAGTATTCTGGTAATTTGGTAAAACTATCAAATAGAAAAATTTTGAAAACAGTCTGTTTTACCGTAAAATGTCCTGAAGAGTTTTCCCAGTAGCAGTGAATCTTACATAAAGGAATCCTACAAGCCTGGCTCAGCTCCAGAATGGCTAATGGACTTAGATCCAAAGAGTCCTTAATAACAATATCCAAGAGTTAATAACATAATTATTCCGTAACAGGCTAACAAAAAATCCTCACAGCCAGTTATAACTTCCTAACCCAATTCAAAATAATGAAATTCCCTCTTTTGGTTTCAAGAAAGTCAAGTCTATCCTCTCTCAAGCTGACAGAGACCTTAGAGCAAACCAGATGTCCTGGCTTAGTTTTTGAGATATTTTCCAATATGTACCTATTTGTGAATTCCTTCCCAATTTCTCCTCTATGTGAATCCAGGCAGCCGTGTTTTTGGGGTTTATTTTGTCGTTGGAGGCTGACATGACCCTTCCGGACCACAGCTGAGAGAAGGGACTGCCGGCCAACTCTGTGACCCTGGCCGGGCAGAGGCAGCTGCAGTGGGGAACCCCATGTGGCGAGCATCACCTGGGCTCTCTGTGCCATTCCCCAGGTCAGCAGGGTGGGCAGCGGGTGAGGGGCGATAGTGACAGCCTGGCAGCTAAAGATCTTGTGGGCCAGGAGCAGCCGGTGGCAGTTTAGGCTGTCTGCAGCAGCCCTGCCACTCCCGATGTGTGGCTCCGCTGGAGCCAGGTCATGTGGCTGTCCCTGGGGTGGACATGTTGCCAACAACCTCTTCCGTCTCTTGCTGGAAATTGTCGCAAAACTGTTTTATGTTTCTGACTCCAACAACACTACTCAGCTGCTAATTTGTGGAAGAGTGAGAGCAGAAGCAGAGTGAGGGGGAAAAGTTTTTTAAACCCAGCACGTGGTGGGCTCACACTCTATTTCCTCTCTTCCTGACAGAAAAAAGGGAGACACAGTTGCTCTACTTCACGGAGGCGCAGTGCCAGGTCAGGCAGGCGGCACCTCTTGCTCTCTGGGTACAGCCACAGATCACTCCCTTATGAGTGCTGTGGAGGTTACATGATGTTAATAAGTCCCATGGCACTTTTAGACGTGCCACAGTGCCTTCCCCGCTCCTGTGTGTCTCCGTGGCTGGTCCCTATTGGAAAAGGCTTATACACATGACATTGCGGCATGCCGCAGGGCACACGGGGACCCGCGTGAGGATGCTTCCGTGCCGACTGCCCTGGCTGCCCCAGGTGGGCACTGAGATCCAGTGTGACTCTGCAGAAGTCACACCCGCCCCTTGTCACTCTAAGCCTACTGGGGGGCTCTCTCTGTGTTCTCCAGTGCCTATCCCAGCATCACAGCAGTACAGCCCCCTGCTGCTGGTAGCATGGCCATAGCAGTGTGATAACATTACACCATTGAGAAAATCTGTATAAAAATCTGTTTTTATAGCCGCTGGCAGAGGGGCTCATACACAGGGACAGGCAGCCAGGCAGGACTTGTCAGTGCATATCTGTATATGTGAATATGCACATATGCATAGCCTTAGACAAAGCACTTCTGCCTGTGTTAGCCAGCTGCAGTTGAAGGGAAAACACTCCTAAGCCTAGCCTTAAAGGAGCCTCGGGATTTTTGCAGGGTTGCAAATTTTCCAGATTTATGGCAATAAGTTCCCATATTAATGTCCGACCAGAATTCGTGGATTTAATGTTCCATGGGAGCCTTATAAGACCCAAAATCTGCGAATCTGGAGGCATGACGGTATATATATATAGGTAGATAAATATATTTTTTTCCTTTTTTTCCCAATTCATCCTGCCTAGCATCCTATTTTATATAATTTTAACAATAAACTATAACTGTGTTCTATAAACAAAGACACCAGAGCCATGGAATGAGCAATCATCCTAGCTATGGAGCCAAGTAACCCAGTGAAGAAGTAAATTAATGACCTTGCTGGCCCACAATAACTTCTGATCCAAGCCTTATAGTTTTTTTAAAAATAATTGCTTGCTCTATCCAAAATTATGCCAGGTGTTCTGCAATATTTTATAAAACTACTGATCAAATAACTGTGGCAGAGAATATCTGTTGGTATAATTTCATCGACTATTATGGACAGCTTCAAAATGGTCTAGTAAGGGCTATGAGTCCTGGACAACTGTGAAAGAGGCAATGGTGAATTCTGGCACACGCTGAGTTAGGGTCTCCCTCAAACAAGCAATCCTATTCTCATCCTTAAGTCCTACTTAATCAGCATCCACAGCTAAACCCAAGCCAAAGTCTACATTTGTTGTATACAATAACGTAGGAGTGAAACAGTCAGAAAAAATGTGGTGAGAACTGTAGCCAGATATTTCCATGGTGTGACATCCTGTGCTTTAGCCAGCCATGGCATAAGATGGTGTAGGGAAGGAAGATAAGGAAGCAGGGGAGGCAAAGGCTACTCCTGATGATGTGCTCATAGGAATAATAGGAAGAGACAGTATAATTGCATTTGAAGTGAACACATCTCAGCACTAAAAATGCCAGCATAGCAGCTGGTCTGACTGAATGCTGGAAGGTAGGGGACCATGTGCCTGAGTCCTCTGGGATGCCAGGAAAAGCCAAGATACTTTAGAATTATGCATGTATGCATTTAAATTCTGCCTGTAATCTGATTTGGAAAGTTCTTTATTGAATAGTGAAATTTCTACTTAGCTTGTTATATGTGTCACTGATGCTTCATGACTGGAATTCTCTTTTGTGCGCTGACATGGGAAAAGCTGCTCTTGAAATGGGGTGCTTTATCTCACTGCTACTATTCTCCATAACTTCACTCTATTTACTGGCTTAAACAAGAACTATTTTCCATAATTATGGTATACATCTCATTTGCTTATTTTCTTACCACAAGAATGAGGCATTATGGCAAATCATTTACTGAAGATCACCTGACTCATTGAGCTTGGCGTCAGCTTCTATTGCATGGCTACACAGAACATTCTGGAGAGGTAAGCTCTATGCTGAGGTCCAAGTTCAGCTCAGGAGAAAGGTAATTTTTAAAGTTCCTTATATATCTGATCATACCTAGCAAGTTCTTTTGTTTTGAGCATGCGGTATAAGACTGGGATCATGCGTGGGACTGGGCAGGGTAGTATAATGCTTACCAAAACTTCCCTCATGCTCTGCATAAAAGAAGCTAGTCTAATAAGCTGTCCCAAATGAACAGTTTGTACTCAAGCTGTCTCATTTTGGAAGCATTTCTTCTCTGTTGTTCTTCTTGATAGTCTGTGGTAGCTTGTCTAAAATGGCACTGTCTTCCTTATTCCAAACAGGCTTTCTTTGAACAAGAGTAATCAGAGGCGGATTCCAAATGGTGGTAGCTGGTCACATGGATATAGAAGATGACCTCCCTGATAATCACTGCTTTCTTTTTCCAGAAATAGAACTTTCTGAAAGCAGTGCCATGATCTTAACCTCTCAGAGGGCAGTGTCTCTTGGTGAGAAAGCTGAATTCCCTATGAAGTACAAAGAGGCCACCAATATTCTTGGACCTGTGTGAAGGGTGATAGACCAGCTCATGTAGAGTGTGCCCTGAGTCTTAGTAGCAAGGTTTTGGTAGCTGGAGTGCTTCCAGGCATGAGACATGGTCGGGGTTTCCCTATGCCAGACACAGGTGGTTCCAGCCAGCTCCAACAGAACCACTGCAGCTGTGCTGGCAGCAACTCTGGGGAACTGTTTAAGACAGAGCAAAGTGCAGAAGAGCAGAGACAGGATTAAGGAAAATAGTGAGATAAAATATCAAATGAACCTCAAGATCAATGAAGGTGATGAACAATTTATTTTCTTGTTTCTTGCTGCCTGGATCTACGTATTTTAATAGGCAATACATTTACCTAAATTTCCTTGCGTTGACTGTACTTCAACCATGATGGTAATAATTTATCTCTGTATCAATCTTGACCTAAGAGCTTTTTCATTCTATATTCTCATTCTGTTTGAGGACAGGGAGTGAGACAGAGTCTGAGTGGAAGTTTGGGTCTTAGCTATGGTTAGCCAATGACAAGTGATACAGTTCAAGTGTGTTATATCATTTTACAAGATAAAATGCAAGTGGTAGTAGGACTATCACAACCACAAATTAATATGTACTACAACACAGAAACTACTGGTAAGATGTTGTTAGCTTGCCAAAATCATGTTTAAGCTTTGACAAAGTTGTCCAAGGCATTACAGACACTAGTCTGATGACCTAGCAGGAAAAACCTGAAGATACTTTACAAGATAAATTGACCATACAAGGATCTCAAAATGAAACATAAGATTTCTTTGAATTTATAGTCCATTTTCAAATGCAAAGGATAACCAGTGAGAAGTGAAATAAAGTTTTTAGCATGAAATGTATAGTTCAGATTGGCAGAGACCTGTCAAATTGGTTTTTAACAAGTGTAAGAACAGATGAGAAGACTGACACTTTTCTAATGGCAAGAGCTAAGCTACAACACCTGTAATTCTGTGGAAAACAGGAAAAAAACATGTACATTCTTACCACAACTTTGTATTAAATTAATCCAAAGAACAAGACCAAGTTTAAATCTTTTGGCTTACTTTGGAACAAGAATAATCTGTTAATATAAATGGATGCAAAATTATTTCATCTACTTGAAACATTGATCACAATTGTGCTACTTGAATATTTTATCTCCTAACCAGAAGAACCAAAAACTTCCTTCATCTGCATTGTTCGTACATAGTTAAGTATTGCTACTGTTAAACTACTCAGCTGTCACAACATAATTCTGCTCTCTGACAAAACCAATCAAAATTGCAAAGTAATTTATGAAATATTCATCTGTTTGGTAGGTGTCCTGAAAGTACCTCTCAATGTGAAAGCATGATTCAATTGTTTGTAAACACTATTTTATTGTGTTCAGGCAAAGCTTCTGTTGAAAAACTTTCAGATATCACCTATGACTGTACTGCATTTTAATGAACTTTTTAGCTTTATTTTGAATAAATTACGCATAAACAGTAAGGCAATATGCATTAGGTTCTTGTATGTTAAATAGTAAAATAGACAATTTTCTATTTGTTCTTGTAAAATACTCAAGGATTGAGTTCGTATTTCTATTAGCTTATGAAAACACTGAAAAGAAGGAAACCAATTACTCCTATCCATTAATTTTCTCTTACCTAATGGGAGCTTTAAAAATGACGGCGCTTCCCTGAGGTACTGAACAGTGACAGTAACTTCATCGCCAGCATTTCGCAGTAGGTGTACCTGTCAGTGTGACAAATAACAGCCACTTTAAACCAAAGAACCATCAGTTACAGAATGCACATTAATTACAATGAAATCAAAATTCCTGTTGATCTGTACTGGACAACCTGATTTTATATACCAGATGAACATAATTTCCACAATCTGATTTTATAAAACTGCCATAAGGCAGTCGGGAAATATGTGTTTATGTAGACAGAATACATTAATTGTGTGTGTATACAGACAGGCAGAAACATAAAGATATAATGATATATCTTACATATCTGATCTTAAGTATTTGGTTTGCTTGATTCAGGTAACACATTAAGCACACTTTCATGGTTTAAACAGTCTTGATTTTTGTGTCTTTGTTGTCTGTAAGCACTTGCTAACCGAAAGGGAACACATAAACAAACACGTGTCTAGATACATGTTTTAAACCATCAGAATTTACTTTAAGGCATAGCACACTACTACTACATAAGGTGCCTTTTTAAATGCAGAACTACAACTAACATCTCTCTCTAATGGAACACAATTCCTACTACAGGGCAGAGGTATTCCACAGTTTCATATCCATGACTCCCAGGAAGCAAGTATAGCACTTGGTTTGTATGTGACCTGCACACAGGTTCTGCAGTCCTGATACAGTTTGTCCGAAATGCATGCTAAGGCTTGTGGCCTCCAACCTGAGCATGACCAGAGCACACATGCATCAAGCAGAAAAGAAACTAAGTGCAACAAATTGTCTTCCATGGATGCATTTGATTGTTCCATGTATTTGGAAGAAGCTGGTGGTTGTGTTACTTCAGACCACTACTTTATCACACCAGCACCATCATGAGATGCAGGATTACCTCAGACATTACAACTTTTCCACTTGAATACCTAAAGTAATGCTTACACTAGAGACTGATGTATTCACTTACTCAAAAGCATCCAGCTTATGTCTGATGGATAAAAATGCCTTGAACAGGTAAAGTAAGCAGTCATACAGATGGACTAAGAAGCATTTTTCTTTTTATTTTTTTGTTTGTTTGTTTGTTTTGGTGTTACCTACTCATCCTCAGAATTCTGAGTGTTAGATTCAAGTTAAGCTTTTGTGGAAAATTGACTACAAGAGAACCTGAGGTTCACTGTGGGAAAAAAACATAGTGTAAAAAAGTATTATGATCACTGATTTCCAACTGAACAATCTCAAGGAACAAAAGCACAGCAAAATTAGAATGATTCTTTAAGGTCATACAAAAGTGTGTCAGGGCTACAAAGGAAACCAGGATGTCTTAAGTTCTGAGGTGTAGGAAAACTATGTGTCCTGAAATCCTCTGCCCCTTATTTTCTGCAGTATTTTGAATGTTATTTCTTACTTGCTAAGGACTGAAGATGATTGGTAGCTCTGGTAGTCCTACCCTACAGTTACAAAGATAGTTCTTCTCTTTATCTGTAGACTGTTATACATATATATATATATATATATATATGCCTATTATAGATATATATGCTAAAATAAAATAGATATAGAGTAAGTCCTCTCCACTTTGCACCTCCCAAATAGTGGCTTCACCTCTATGTGGAGTGATTTTTCAGCAATTAAGGAGGCTCGTTTTGTGACTGAGCCTGCGCGAACTGGCAGTCATGAATATTCTAAGTAGACAGCCATGAATATTCAAATCAACCCCCACACCATGCCACACAGACCACAGGTGCACTACTCTGCCCATGCCATGCCCATCCTGCTTTGCTCAGAGGGAGGCAGCTGCAGCAGGTCAACTCGAGCGGTGCCCACCCTGCTCCACTCCACTTGGAGGGAACTGGCCAAGCCAGGTCTCCCCAGCGTGGCGCCCACTCTGCTCCACTCCACTCAGAGGGAGCTGGCTGCACCACGTACCCCAGTGCTGCGCCCAACCCGCTCCACGTCAAGCGAAGAGGCTAAGTGCAGGTATAAAAGATTTACACATTCTCAGGTTAGATGTGGTGTCAGAGACTTTCTCAGGGTAGACGTCAACCCTGAGTATGGAGAGACCAGGTCTACCCACATGGAGAGAAAACAGGACAGCGGTGTGGGCAGCTCCTTGCAGCAGCGTCCTCAGCCGAGCCGAAAAGGGTTTTTGCCTGGCATGGGGTCCCCCCACAGGCACCAGGAAGTGCTGACACAAACACCGACACACAGGAAGGCAGTGCCAAAACAGTGCCGGATCACCAGTGGGCGGTGTGAGGGTGCGGGGTAAATTTGCATATTAATAAGCTGCCTTTCTACGCAGATGGAGGGCTTCATGGAGGGGCAACAAGACCCGTGGTACAGTGGTACAGGGCCGACTGTTTATATACACATATATAAAATTTATAGTCAAGGTTCAACTATCACACCATTTTAACTTTTGACATTCTGCAGTAATGCAATGCTTTTTTTTTACATTTAGTGCCTGATTTTAAAATCATGGATTTTTACTTTAACTTTAATCATAAGTTTTTTTATTTTAAGTGGTAAGAGGCAAAGCTTAGTCGTCTAAATTTAATTAAGGTCACACACACACAGAATCACACAGAATATTATGAGTTGGAAGGGGACCCACAAGGATCATCTAGTCCAACTCACCACCTAACACCCGTACAGAGACCGAGAGCACATCCCAGAGCGTAACACCACCTAGATCCCTCACAGTCTAGCAGGCCACTCCGAGCCGGAGGGACCCAGGGTCATCCAGCCCTACACCCCCCAGCTAGACCATGTCACTAAGCTCCTCGTCCAGTCTTCTCTTAAACACCTCCAGTGCATGGTTGGCTTTCTTGACTGAGCATATGCTATTGGCTCATGTCCATCTTTTCTTCAATGATAAATGGCAAGTCCTTCTCTTCAGGGCTGCTCTCAGTAACTTCTCTCAGTCTGTGCTCGTCTGGGATTTCTAGCTTAGTGGACCACAATAAGCTTCAGCGGAAACTTGTAAAGCACGGGCTGGAAAGGAACATTTTATGCTGGGTTACAAACTGGTTGGAAGGGCGAGCTCAGAGGGTGATGGTGAATGGTGCAACATCGGACTGGCGGCCAGTCACCAGTGGAGTCCCACAGGGGTCAGTGTTGGGCCCAGTACTGTTCAACATCTTTATCGATGACATGGACGAGGGAATTCAATCCATCATCAGCAAGTTTGCAGATGATACTAAGCTGGGGGCAAATGTTGAACTGCCGGAGGGTAGAAAGGCCCTCCAGAGGGACCTTGACAGACTGGAGAGATGGGCANCTTAACGTTAGGAAGCGGTTTTTCACAGAGAGAGTAATTGCATATTGGAATGGGCTGCCCAGGGAGGTGGTGGAGTCGCCATCCCTGGAGGTGTTTAAGAGAAGACTGGATGAGGAGCTTAGTGACATGGTCTAGCTGGGGGGTGTAGGGCTGGATGACCCTGGGTCCCTTCCGGCTCGGAGTGGCCTGCTAGACTGTGAGGGATCTAGGTGGTGTTACGCTCTGGGATGTGCTCTCGGACTCTGTACGGGTGTTAGGTGGTGAGTTGGACTAGATGATCCTTGTGGGTCCCTTCCAACTCATAATATTCTGTGATTCTGTGATTCTGTGAAAAGAACACCAACATATTCCCTTCCAAATTAAAAATGAAAGAAAGTCAGTAACAGGTCAGGGAGGAATCAAAGTTGGCAAGAAATACATGATCCTGTACCACCTGCTGCTGTACCTTATGATAAGATTTTACTTTTCATTGCATTAGAACCTATGAGACCTATTAGAAATGCTGAGTTTAGCTTCTAATCAATACAGCAACATTACTGTTTTATAAAATTCCATAGATAATTTCAAAACAAATTTATAATATAATCACAATGCTCTTTTGATATATGTAATGGGAAGAAATATAAAAAAAATAAAATTGATACAAAGAACTCACTTTCTGATTCACAATTGCTGTTTTAGATAAGCCAAAGAAGTGAAGCGTTTCAATTTTGAATTTGGATTATCAAGGCAGAATTTTAATCTCTTAATAGATATAAACATTTTGAACAAAAACTTCAAACAGAGAAGAACAACTGTGTTTCCTCTTGTGCTGGCTTTGCTGTGGCCTTTTTTTTTCTGGCAGCACAGGGGCTACGGAGGAGGCTTTTCTTCGAGAAGTTGCTGGAAGCCTCCCTCATACCTGGCAGAGGTAATGCCAGCCAGCTCCTTGCTGAACCTGCTGCTGGCCAAGGCCAGGCCAATCAGGAGAGATAGAGACACCTCTGTAATAACATATTTAAGACAGGAAGAAAAAAAAGTTACAGGAAGAAGAAGATGGCTGCTGGAGAAGAGCTGTGAGAAGTTGTAACAGCAATGTAGGCACCAAGGCCAGGGCCGAAGGAAGGGGACGAGGTGTTCCAAGCATCTCCCTGCAGCCTGTGGTGAGGACCACGGTGACGCAGGCTGTTCCCCTGCAGCCCATGGAATGGAGAGAACGCAAGGATGCAGAGATCCACCTGTAGCCCATGGAGAGGGGAGCCCACACTGGAGTAAGTGG
The DNA here is from genome assembly GCA_013390025.1 of Pitta sordida. Lineage (NCBI taxonomy): Eukaryota > Metazoa > Chordata > Aves > Passeriformes > Pittidae > Pitta > Pitta sordida. Next base: position 61,664 of record WEKX01028957.1, read on the forward strand.
ATGCTGGAGGGAGGCTGCAGCCTGTTGGAGCCCACATTGGAGCAGAGGCCCAGGAGAGACATGTAGACCATGGAGAGGAGTCCACACTGTGCGGCAGAACTGTACCTGGAGGATCTGTGTGCTTTGGGATGGGACCCACACTGGAGTAGCCAGTGCTCAAAGAACTGCACCTTGTGGAGTGGCCCACAGTGCAGCAGAGTATGGAAGAGCTGTTGCCCCTGGAGAGGGTCATGAAAGGCTTTCTCCCATGGCAGGGGCCTCTATGGAATGCAGGGAAATGGCCTCCTGCCCTGAGCAGTGGCAGAGAAACACTAGCTGCCTGGTTTTCTCCTACTCCTGTCCCCCCTTATCTCCTGGTGTAAAAAGGGGAATGTGGTATATGTTGTAAGAGACAGAGGGGTGGGGGAAAAGGTTGCACATTAGGCTCACATTAAGCTCCTATCTTGTTAGAAATAAATCCTTTACATTCCCCACCTTGGAATTTTGTTTTGCCTGTGACAGTAAAAGATTTCTTGTAGTCCTCATTCCTGCTGTAGCAAAAAACCCTTCAGTTTTTTTCCTTTTCCTCTCTCCCTCTGTTTGTATGGGGGGGGGGCTTGGAATGAAGTGAGAGAGTGGCTGTGGGTGAATCTCTGGCAAACCATTACACCTCTAAATTAAGCAAAGAATGTTTGCATACAAACATATTTGTAAAGAGATGGAGACAGCAAAACAGACACATTGCATAACATACTTTTGGAAGACCTTAGTCAAATATTATGAAGAAAAATTAAATCCAAAAACTGTATGGAACAAAACAAAACAGTAGATTGGAAACTGTTGCAGAGTATGAAGAGTATGAGATTTGATTTTATATTTCAAAGGATATTTTGACAAGGAAAGAACTCTAATATTAATACTTTGGTTTAAAATTATGAAGTAGCAATACATTAACAAATATTCACACTATATCATCCTCCTCTGAATCTACTTTGTATTCTCAGTGCCTTAGGTAGTAGTGTTGAACTACACACAACCTAACAAAACTAAATCAACTTCAGTGCTAACAAGGTCTTAACTGTTGGAAGGTCACTCAAGAGTGCACTACTTTGTGCTGTTGAAGCTTTAGCACAAGTCCGGCAAGTCCAAAAGAGACTAATCTGGTAGCTCTGCAGTAACACTCACTATTGCACTGTTGTCATACTGTAGTATTAATATAAAATAAGTGTTTTAGAAGTGAGTGAGGTTTGATGCTTTTTTGAAAGGTTGATTAAATGCATATAACACATCTAACTGTGTGTATATGCACTTACTCATGTGTTCAGATGTATCACGGCAAAAAGGACATCAACTGAAATGTCTGTTTTTCATGCTGGCTCCACTTTGCAGGTTTACATATCTCTAAGTGCATTCACCAACCCAGGGTTTATTATGCTTCTCTTTCTCTCATGCATTTCTCAAGAACAGAACAGAGAGACTTAAAAATATAAATACAAGATTATTTGTCTCACTCCAGTAACTACAGTACAGAGTCTGTGGTGAAAAATATATTTTAGGAAAACCAAATTACTTAATTTTTAATGTCAACACTCAATTTAGGGAAATTTATATATATATATATATATATATATGTATGTATATATATAAAGACAGGCAAGTAAATGGCCCAATTCATAGCTGATGCGCATTCTATATGAATTCTGGCACCTTGTGTTTACCATGATTTGCCCTAAACCTTCAAACATACCTGATCATTAATACTCACACCACTCAGTGATTTAGAGAAGGTGTTGGCTCTTTGAACCGGGTTCTGCCTTATTATAGATCAAAACTGCCACAGCAATTAAAACTGAAAAGGAGAATGTTTTTGATAAATAAATTCACCCAATATGGCCCTTTAGCCAATATCTATTCTGAGTATAGAAGTCAGATCATTTAACTTTGGCTATTTGAAAGATTGAATTCTAAAGTAATTGCTAATATCTTTTCTACAAAACAGTAAATCAGTAAAGATCTTAGGATAAAAAGAAATCATCAACCACAGGTGTATATCACTAAATATGAAGAGTCTGGATGACAATCTTACACTTTAAACATATGAAGTTAGATGAAATTTATCTTATCTCGCATCTATAAATTAATATTTAAGCCTAAGTCACTGATAGTCAGAAGCAAATATTCTGAAGTAAAGTGATAAGTGCCCTGTCTTGAGCAACAAGCATTTCATAAATAAAACAGTTGAAATTGATATGAAGTGGAAGTCTTGGACTTGACAAGTACCTGAGAGGAAGGCTATGTACAAGCTTGCGATACAGCAGGCAAACAACCAAGAAGTTGTAGTAAAGCATATGAAAAAAATTAGATCATGCCATGTAATAGTAAAAACACTCCAATGAAATCTAAAGAAATTCTTAAATCCTCATAATGAACAGTAGTATTTAACAATTAAAATGCCTCCTTAGGTAATAGTATATTTGGAAGCACTTTTGGAAACTTGGTAGTTCCAGCCTAACACATACAAATAGGACTGAAAAATCTGGTATCATGCTCATACGTCTATGAGTAAGCATATGCAAAACAATATGTGAAAACCAGACATCCTGCAGCACAGGTAGTCTTTAAAATTACAGTAGAAGCAAAATGGTTTGGAAAAAAGTTTGTAAAATTAAAAGTGTATTGCAAATAGTACTGGAAAAGTATAAAGCAGAACTAAGTTAGTTCAAGAACCAGTGATTTCTTGATACATATCTCTTTTTACAAGTCAATTATGGAGTGGTTTCCAATAAATACTTTTGATTTTTCTCTTTCTTAGCTTTGCACTATTCAATACCTCTCTAAATACTTATCTGGCTAATCTAAAACAAGCATTTGCGCCTGAACAATTTCACAGAATCACAGAATATTATGAGTTGGAAGGGACCCACAAGGATCATCTAGTCCAACTCACCATCTAATACCCGTACAGAGACCGAGAGCACATCCCAGAGCGTAATACCAACCTAGATGCCTCACAGTCTAGCAGGCCACTTCGAGCCTCCCTCCACCACCTCCCTGGGCAGACCATTCCAATGAGAGATCACTCTCTCTGTGAAGAAGCTCTTCCTAACATCCAGTCTAAGCTTCCCCTGACGTAGCTTGAGGCCATGTTCTGTTACTGTCAGCCTGAGAAAAAAGATTTACACCTATCCAACTGCAACCTCCCTTCAGGTAGCTGGAAACAGCAATGAGGTGACCTCTGAGCCTCCTCTTCTCCAGGCTGAGCAACCCCAGTTCCCGTAGCCACTCCTCATAGGGCTTGTTCTCCATTCCCTTCACCATCCTTGTTGTCCTTCTCTGGACCCTCTCAAGCAGTTCAACATCTTTCTTAAAACTCAGGAGCCCAAAACTGCACACAGTACTCAAGATGTGGTCTGACCAGTGCTGAGTACAGGGGAAGAATAACTTCCCTAGTCCGACTGACCACACTATTCCTGATACAGGCCAGGATGCCATAGGCCCTCTTAGCCACCTGGACACACTGTTGGCTCATATTGAGTTTTCTGTCAATCATTACTCACATATCCCTCTCCATTGCACCACTCTCCAGCCACTCATCCCCCAGCTGATAGTGATGCAGGGGGTTGCTATGCCCAAAGTGAACAACATGGCATTTGGATGTGTTAAATCTCAGACTATCAGAAACTGCCCATTTCTCTAGCCTATCGACGTCCCTCTGAAGGGCCCTTCTACCCTCTGGCAGTTCAACATTTGCCCCCAGCTCGGTACCATCTGCGAACTTGCTAATACTACTGCTCTATGAGTAAGAGTTCAGTCTGCTATCTACTATAAAGAACATGAGCAGCTGCTACTATCCAGCCTCAATTCAGCGGCTAAACAAGTGTGTCTTAAATAGTAGTGAGACTTTTACAACCCATTCATTTATTTAGATCACACCCCCACAAAGTCAGTGATGTTTTGAAGGAAAACAATTCCTATGTACAGATCATACAGTGATCTCAAAGGAGTCAATCTGTCTTGTGATCAGAAATAGTATAATGATTTTATTAATGAGTTAATTTATTCAGGAAATTTACAACTTGTGCAAACAGCCTAAATCTAATCTTTCACAAGCATTTATTTAATTAATCTATTCAGTATCACAAGTGTGTACACTGTCTCTTTATTAGCTTGCAGCTTGGTTGTCTTCATAACATTGAGCTGGAGTATATATCCCTCCAAAGTTCCTTATACTGTGGTGAAATACTAAGCGTCACCTAATATAAGGCAGTACACTAGTTAAAAGCACAAAACATTGCTTAGATAGGAAAAAGAAATTTTGAAAAGGAGAAATGAGATGGAGAGGATACTGCTTCAGAGAAGTTAGCTCAGCCAGAGTGGAAATCAAGCAGAGTGACCAGAAATGAAGAAAAAGACTAGTTTGGGCCACCAGATGTAATGAGACAAAAGTGGATAGTTCTTTGTAGTGATTATCAGGGATAATGGGCCATAATACAATACTCTTCCTGAATCTATAAAGTAATTGCTTTTCCTACCAGTCCTTTTAAAGGCCCTCCAGACTTATCCACTCTAATATTCTTATTCCAATGTTCTTTGGCTTACATCCTTAGTCTACGTCCATGGTACCCTGTCTTGTGCAGGTAGGAAGAGGAGAAGGAAAAAAGTGCCTCTCTATTTATAACTAAAGCAGCCAGTATATATTTTTACAGATTCCTTCTAGGTTTTTCAAGATTTATAAATGAAATTAATCAAAAATTAAAAGGGTTAAAAGAGAGACAATTTAAAAAAGAGTATTTTCAATCTTAACTCCTTTTACCCCTAGGATTTACTGCTTAAAATTGTAGCTGTCCAGCCACACTCTTTGTTACGCTTTACCTAAGTGCTACATTTTGTGTGCATAGTTTATCAAAGACTTCAATTTTTCCTACTGCTCCTTTGTGCCAGGTAGTTGAATTCCTCCATCAGTTTTAATTATAGTAATTCTGCATTTATGCTCAAAGATTATGCACACTATAAATGCTCATAATGCCAGAGTGCTTGCTACTTCTCTAATGCAGGGAATTAAGCGACTGTGAAATGATGGAGGTAAAATAGTAGCACTGAAATCTGGACTACTTAATTGTGGATACTTTCTTAACATGTTTTGAACTTGAAAGAAACTTAATTTCCGCAATTGCATGACAGAAGTTGTGTAATATTTAAATATATACATTTTATACAGGTACTTATGTTACTCCATTTTACTTAAATCTTTCTCCGAAATTTTGCTATCTTTTAAAAAACACAGTAGAGGTGCAAAAAGGTTCAGAGATAAGTGGTAAAGGAACAAAGGAACTCTGTGAGAAGTGCCAAGATAAATTTAGGAAATAAAATTTTCAAAAGCTTGATACTTTTTCTTTGATGTATCTGTAGTCCTACAAGTATATTAATAAGCATTAACTAACCAGAAACTTGGTGAATTTTTCACAGGTAGAGTTTAATAATGAAAACTTATTTATAGAAATGATCTAGTTTCCTGTACAGCTGTCTGTCAAAACTGCACTGCGTTTAAAAGTGACTTACAAACGCTTCCAAATCTACATGTTTGCTTTGAGCTTGGATGGATGGAGTGTAGTGCCTGTGGTTCCATGCTTGTGGGCCTGATCCCTGGGTGGGCGTTCGCTTGGGAGATGGACTAGATGATCCTGTGCGTCCCTTCCAACTCAGAATAACCTGTGAACCTGTAACTGATCCCAAATATAAGTCTCCTAACTATATGGAAAGCAAGAGGTCAGAGTCCAAGATCACAAGCTCCCTATCAACAGTATGTAGAGGTGACGGATTCTACCCATGTTGTTTCTGTTCATATGTCTATGTGTAACTCCTATGTCTATGTGACTCACATAGCACAAAGAAACCTTATGCCACTCAAGATATGATCCCTTTATTCCAGACTCCAAATTGTCCATTTAATGAAATTGTGATCACAGCAACATATCGGGAAGACAATACACATAATCACAAACTCGTGAAAGTTTCATATACAGAAACTAGTCATAGAAAAACTGATATGTAAACCCTCTACATTTCTTTTTGAATATCCAGAGACAATGTAGGCCACTGTTGGAAATTAGCTAGAGTAAGAAAAGTAGAAGATGCTAAAGGTTTTGGCTTTGTTCTTTTCAAACACTTCCTCTTTTTTTTTTTTTTAAACTCTCTTTATAAGAATAAAAGTCTTTCACATAAGAAGACTGGTTCTTGTAGAATTACCCTTCCAGTAATAAGAAAATAATCCTTCTATGTTGAGAGAACAAAAAAGCTGCAGCAGGAAAGACTAGCTGTTCAAGGAAACCATGCAAAGCACTGCTGAAAGTACTGTGAAGTTTCATCTTAGTACCATTAAGATGGATCTACAAGAAATGAAACATGTACAGTCTGTCTGTGTACAAAAATATTTATTTTTCTTTCATTTAACTGGCCTTTTAAAAAAGTATCTTCATTTAAAAGCTCTCTTCTTATACTTGCCATACTTGAGTTACACTTCTTTTTGACTTCATAACATTTTTTCTGTTGGCTAGAAAAGCTTGTTCAAATTGAAAAGCTTCCCACAGCAAAAGCTCAAAAATTCAAGAATAACTTGAAGTTAAGAGTCAGTCTTGGGTCAGAAATATGTGTATGTCTGTAAAAGTATTTATACATGCTCATGTAGCAATTGCCTGGGCAATATAGTAAAAAAACGAACATTTCCTTGAAAGTTGTCTGTACTGCTGACTATTTCTGGCAGCAATCTCAAGATATTAAACCTTTCACATATATTAAATGAAAACTTTATTTTTAATTTCTCCAAGTGTCGTAAGGTTGTTATCTCAAGTATTACTTAATTACATATTCAAACATTAACATGTGGTTAAACCAACAGAACATAACATGGCAGTTTTCACTTTGTAAACAAGTATCTTAATTTGTTTAAAGATTAATGGTTTTAACAACAGCAAAAATCAATAAATTCTGCTCATTAATATAAAGTATTACTGCACAGTAAGATTAGTAAATCAAAAGAATTTATTTTTGCTACTTCACAAGCATCTACCAATGTGACAAGATATTTTATAATTACTTTTATGAATTGTATATTCCAATTCTTTCTTTTCCTATTTGATCGCCTTCTTCCTGATATTATATGGATAAAATTCATAATCTGTGATCTACCAGTCAGAACTGAATTCCAGAAGAACACACAGAGGATTTTAATTCTGAAACAGCTAACACAGAATGGATGCAGGATTAAAGAATGAATAAAAACAAAATCTCCACATCTCCTTGTAACGAAACAATTTTCAGGTTGATTCTTTGTATCAATGAATCAACTTAATGAAGCAAAAGTTCATTAATTCCTGCCAGACATGCCAAAGAGACATTAAATAGCATTACAATAAACATTAGGGATCTGAAAAAAATTAGGGACTATTGGCTAAAAGCAGTTCAAATTCTGAAAATCTAATATTATTCCTATTGAATGGATTTTGTTTTAATGGATATTGTTTATTTAGCAATGGCCTTCTGTGAGACTACTCACAAATAAAAACAACTAAATGTTTTGAAGTACTTTCCTGAGTCAGTGACCAAAATTCTAAATAAACTAACATCTGTGTGAAATATTAAAAACATGTGAAAAAGAATAATTTACTATAAAATACACTAATACGATATAGCAAGAAAAAATACCGTGCAGCACCTAGTTTTCCATTTTACATACGCAAACTGTCCCTCCTGCATTTTCTAGTTAATGGCAATAATCATTTCATTGTCTTGAAATAGGATTCATCTCATACAAACTAACATTTGAACTAATCACAGAGTCATAAAAAACACTCCAGGTTTTGATGGACCTCAAATGATCATATAGCCCAACTTTTTGTGAGAAAGGGAGCCTACATGAGATTATCAAGCACCCTGTTCAATTGTATGTTGAAAGGCTACAGTGATGATTTTTCATCACATCACCTACACTTTTCTTACGGTGGAAAGAAATAGGTGCTTCTAGAGCATTTCCTCACAGGGTATTTTTCACTCTAGGGACTCGAAATTTTTTTTCTCAGTCTTATTTCCCTCTTTGAAAAAGTACAGAGAGAGAGTAGCACCCAGTACCACATCACAAAATGCCAGGAAGTATTTTCAGTCCTCTGATCATCAGGTGGGCCATGACGATGCTCAGAGGGCTGGAGCACCTCTTCTATGATGATAGGCTGCAAAAGTTTTGCATGTTGAGTCTGGAGAAGAGAAGGCTCTGGGGACACCTTGGAACATCTTCCAGACCCTAAAAGAGCCTGCAAGAGCTGGAGAGGGACTTTTTACAAATGAATGTAGTGATAGGACAAGATGAAAGTGAAGGAGGGGAGATTTAGCTATTAGGAAGAAATTCTTTACTCTGACGGTGGTGAGGCACTGGCACAGGTTGCCCAGAGAAGTTGTGGATGCTCCACTACTGAAAGTACTCAAGGCATGGTTTGGATGGGGCTTTGAGCAAACTAGTCAAGTACAAGGTTCTCTGCCCATGGAACACGGGTGGAACTAGATGAACTTCAGGATCCCTTCCAACCGAAACCATTTCATGATTCTGTGATTCTATGAATCTGAAAAATTCTGTTGAATCAGCAAACTGCCACCTCATGTTTTACTTCACAGATTCACAGGTTATTCTGAGTTGGAAGGGATTACAGGATCATCTAGTCCAACTCCCAAGTGAACGGCCACCCAGGGATCAGGCCCACAAGCGTGGAAGCACGGGCACCACGCTCCATCCATCCAAGCCTCCCAACAACTAGACCATGTCACTAAGCTCCTCATCCAGTCTTCTCTTAAACACCTCCAGGGATGGCAACTCCACCACTTCCCTGGGCAGATGATTCCAATGAGAGATCACTCTCTCTGGGAAAAACCTCTTCCTAACATCCAGCCTAAACCTCCCCTGGCGTAGTTTCAGGCCGTGAGCTCTTGTTCTGGTGTCATCAGCCTGAGAGAAGAGATTCACACCCACCTGGTGGCAACCTCCCTTCAGGTAGCTGTAAACAGCTATGAGGTCACCTCTGAGCCTCCTCTTCTCCAGGCTGAACAGCCCCAGTTCCTGTAGCCACTCCCCGTAGGGCTTGTCCTCCAGTCCTTTCACCATCCTTGTCACCCTTCTCTGGACCCTATGAAGCAGCTCAACATCCTTCTTAAACTGGGGAGCCCAGAACCGGACACAGTACTCAAAATGTGGTCTGACCAGCGCCAAGTACAGAGCAAGGATAACTTCCCTGGTCCTACTGAAAACAATGTTCCTAAGACAGGCCAGGATGCCATTGGCCTTCTTAGCTACCTGGGCACGCTGCTGGCTCATATTGAGTTTTCTGTCAATCATGATTCCTAAATCCCTCTCCATTTCACCACTCTCCAGCCACTCATTCTGTAGAGGGATTTTTAGAGACCAGAGGACATAAAGAGGTATTTGCCCTGCTACAGAAGTTCAGGACTTTCCACGGTATCCATGGCAACGGCCTTGGATCCAGCTAACAAAAAGTAACTGGGAAGATAACTTGGAAGAAAGGAATGTAGAAAGTCCAGGCGGGCTACCTCTAGAGATGTTCTCCAATCAGGCATTAGTAAGGCATGTGCTATTAGGCTAGACACCAATGTTAGAGTAGAATTGCACTTGTGTGATGCGTGTAATGAGCACTGAGGGGATAAAAAGGGATGCTTTGTTTATAATAAATGAGCTTTCACTATACTTCCATGAAGATTCGTGATTGACTTCGTCCTGATTTTCCTTTATCATTCCCCAGTCAGTAGCAATGCATGGGGTTGTTATGTCCAAAGTGAAGAGCCCGGCACTTGGTCTTGTTAAATCTCATATATAAATCTCACTTCCTTTCAGTTTATTTTAAATACACTGAAAATTGAATTCCCAGCCAAGTGAATACCAACTTATATACCTTCTCTGTGAATTTCAAGCAAAATACTCTTCCCCTTTGCTTTCCTCTCTCTCTTTCATCTCTCAGGAAAACTGATGGTTCCTTTTGTGTTTTTCAGGGTGACAACCGGACTAGCCATCAGGGAACGAAAATTAATTTTCCTCTCTGATCAGCAATACAGAAGAGCTACAGTTAAAAAAATAAAACAATCAAATCAAATAAGAAAAGAGAAACAGAATAAAAATAAATAAATAAATAAATAAATCCCCCAGTCCCAATATCAAAAAAAAGCAAGAAACCTGTACATGCTTCTGCCTCCTAATGACTTATCAGTATGGCTAGACTAGAGAAGTAATTCAGAATCTCTACCTTTGCCAGCAGCTTTGCTTTTAGTACTTTATGGTGGGTTGAATTCCATTCCTCCCACTGGCATGATGTGAGAGAATAGGAAGAACAAAGGAACAAAACCTGCACAATAACAGTTTCAAAATACTGACAGTTTCACAGGTTATTCTGAGTTGGAAGGGATCCACAGGATCCAACTCCCAGACCCACAGTTTAATAACTTAAGACAAAGGTACAAACAAAACAAGTGAAAAAAAAGCAATTAGTCACCATCTCCTACAAACAGACTGATGGCTGTTTTGAGGAAATGGCTGCTTCCGCCAGAAAACACCCTTCACAAATTTACTGCTGAGCTTGATGCTACATGGTATGGAATAATATCCCTTTGGTCAGTTTGGGTCAGCTTTCCTGGCTGTATTCCCTTCCGAGTTCTTGCCCTCTCTTTGCCTACTTGTTGAGAGGGGGAAAGTGGAAAAAGAGAAAGCCTTGATGGTTTCCTAGCAGTGCTCAGCAACAACAAACACACTGATGTTACTAATGCTTTAGTCACAAACCAAAATACAGCAACATACAGCCACAAAGAAAATTACTACTGTCTCAACCAGACCCAGTACACAGTCACTTGAAAGCCACAGCACAATTAGTGACCTGCAGTTAGGAATTTATTCCCACAACCAGAATTCAAACAGAAAGAAGTGTGCTCAGACTACACTGGAGAATCTCATTTCAGAAGTCCCACCTTGAAGTAGATCACAGAATCACAGAATACTATGAGTTGGAAGGGACCCACAAGGATCATCGAGTCCAACTCACCATCTAACACCCATACAGAGACTGAACGTACACCCCAGAGTGGTGAACATAAACCTAGTTCCCTCCAGGCTCCGAGGGGCACTCCGAGCCAGAAGGGACCCACAGGACCATCCAGCCCAACTCCCCACCAACTAGAGCATGTCACTAAGCTCCTCATCGAGTCTTCTCTTAAACACCTCCAGGGATGGCGACTCCACCACCTCCCTGGGCAGCCCATTCCAAGGAGCGATCACTCTCTCTATGAAAAATCGCTTCCTAACATTCAGTCTAAACCTCCCCTGGTGTAGCTTAAGGCCATGTCCTCTTTTTCTGGTGTCATCAGCCTGAAAGAAGAGGTCCACACCCACCTGGCAGCAACCTCCCCACAGGTAGTTGTAAACAGCAATGAGGTCACCTCTGAGCCTCCTCTTCTCCAGGCTGAAAAACCTCAGTTCTTGTAGCTGCTCCCCATAGGGCTTGTCCTCCAGTCCTTTCACCAGCCTTGTTGCCCTTCTCTGGACCCTATGAAGCAGCTCAACATCCTTCTTAAACTGGGAAGCCCAGAACTGCACACAGCACTCAAGATGTGGTCTGACCAGCACCGAGTACAGGGGAAGTATAACTTCCCTAGTCCGACTGACCACACTATTCCTGATACAGGCCAGGATGCCATTGGCCTTCTTAGCCACCCGGGCACACTGCTGGCTCATATTGAATTTCCTGTCAAGCATTACACCTAAGTCCCTCTCCACTACTCTCGAGCCACTCCTCCCTCAGCCGATAGTGGTGCATGGGGTTGTTATGTCCAAAGTGAAGGACCCGGCACTTAGACTTGGTAAACCTCATACTGTTGGAACCTGCCCATTTCTCTAGCTTGTCAAGATCCCTCTGAAGGGTCCGCCCACCCTCCGGCAGTTCGACATTTGCCCCCAGCTTGGTATCCTCTGCAAACTTGCTGATGATGGACTCAATTCCCTCCTCCACATCGTCAATAAAGATGTTGAACAGTGCTGGGCCTAACATTGATCCCTGTGGGAATCTGCTAGTGACTGGCTGCCAGCTGGATGTGGCACCATTCACCAACACTCTCTGAGCTCATCTGTCCAACCAATTCCTAGCCCAGCATGAAGTGTTTCTATCCAGACCATGGTCTACGAGTTTCTCCTGAAGCTTATTGTGGGAAACCGTGTCAAAAGCTTTGCTAAAGTCCAAGTACACAACATCCACAGCCTTTTTGTCATCAACCAGTCGAGTCACCGGATCATAAAAGGAGATCAGGTTGGTCAGGCAAGACCTGCCTCTCTGAAATCCATGCTGACTAGTTCTAATGTCATGGTCGTTTTGTAGTTGCTGCATAATAGCACACAAGACCATCCGTTCCATGACTTTATACGGGACTGAGGTCAGGCTGACAGATCTGTATTTGCTTGGATCATCTTTCCTGCCCTTCTTGTGGATGGGTGTCACATTAGCCATTTTCCAGCCTTGTGGTACCTCACCAGTAAGCCAGGACTGTTGGTAAATTATGCAGAGTGGCTTGGCAAGTTCGTCTGCTAATGACTGAATATGTAAAATACCATGGTACCAGATAAAAATAAAGGGAGTCGAAAGAATTACTTAATAAGCTTCGATGGGCTCCCATTAAGTAGTTTGTATTATGTTAACAAGGTTGTGCAAACTGGAACCCAGAGTGATTAAGATTAGTGTCATTGCTGAGTGTCATTCGAAATGAGTGCTAGAGCACCTCTGATCTAACCTGATTAACATTAAGGGAATGGGGCATTAATTACAGAGGTAGAAGATGTAGACATTATTTTCTAAAAGTTAGATGAATCCTTCATCTTCAATCTCCTGCTTTCTGGACACCTACCCTTAATCATTCTGCTACTACATTAATAGCTTAATATATTATAACACTACCTTCTTCAGGGGTATTTCCAAGTGCTGAAACCTTTTCTGAAGAGTTTCTTTCAAACTGCTAAACTATCATCTTCAAATAAAGAGAACTTTTGTTCCACCACTGTTTCATAAAAATGTGTCCTGGTTTTGCTGTGGCCATTTTTTCCTGGCAGCAGGGGGGCTATGGAGAAGGTTTTGCTTCAAGAAGTTGCTGAAAGTCTCCCTCCTAGCTAGCAGAGTAATGCCAGCCAGCTCCTGGCTGGGCCCACTGGTGGCCAAGGCCAGCCCAATCAGGAGTGATAGAGATGCTTCTGTGATAATATATTTAAGAAAGGAAAAAAAAAAAATTGACAGCAGGAAAACAGCCAGACCAGAGCTGTGAGAGGCTGTAACAGCAATGCAGGCACCAAGGCCAGGGCCGAAGGAGGGGGAGGAGGTGTTCCAGGCATCTCTCTGCAGCTCATGGAACAGACCATGGTGAAGGAGACTGTCTCTCTACAGCCCATGGAATAGAGAGAGAACACAGGGATGTAGAAATCCACCTGTGGCTGTGGAGAGGGAGCCCACACAGGCGCTGGAGGATGATAGAGGGAGGCTGTAGACATGTTGGAGCCCACATTTGGAGCAGAGTGGCCCATGGAGAGATGTCCACATTGTGTGGCCGAACTGTACCTGGTAGGATCTGTGTGCTTCAGGATGAGTCCCATGAATGAAGCAGCACAGCCAGTGCTGCACCCTGTGGAGACCCAGGCAGCAGAATATGGAGAGCTGTTGCCCCGGGATTGTACTCACGCTGGGAAGGATCATGAAAGACTTTCTCCCTTGGGGTAGGAAGGGGACCCTATGAAAGGCAGGGAAATTACTTCCTACCCTGAACAGGGAAGAAACACCAACTGCCTGGTTTTCCCCTACTCCTGTTCTGCCTTTGTCTCCTGAAGAAAAAAAGGCAATGTGGTATCTGTTGTAAGAAGAAGGAGGGGTGGGGGAAGAAGGTTTCCTTTGAGATGACACTTCTCACGTTAAGCTCTGACCTCATTAGAAATAAATCCTTTACATTCCCCATCTTGGAGCTTGTTTTTGCCTGTGACAGTAAAGATTTCTAATAGTCCTCATTCCTGTGGTAGCAAATAACCCTTTTTTTTTTCCTTTTCCTCCCTCCTCCTGGTTGTATGGGGGGCGTGGTGGTGGGTAGGAAATGAAGTCAGAGACATGTTGTGGGTGAATCTCTGGCATCCAGCTAGGGTCAAACCACAACAAAATGCAAAGACATAATTTTGATAAAAATAAGAAATAAGAAATCCTCCATTCTCTCAGGAACTGTGGCAACAGTCTACCTCATCTGAAATCTCATAGAACCAACCCCTTCCTCTACCATCTGACTTATTTATCTAACTCCACTCCGATTATGGTAACAGGCTGTGGTAGCAGAAAAGCCTCTCTGTAGATCTCTCTCCTGACCCATTGAGATATCTTTCAGTTTCCTTCAGCCATATGGCCTACAGTTGTTCCAGGAAATTTTGTTTAATGCTTCCATTGAATTCCCATATACAGGGGAAGGATCAACACCATGCATTTCTCTCTCATTCTTCACCTCTGCTGTTTTACAATGACAGTTCTGGAGCATTTCTTACTTCTTAAAAATAATCCTTAAGGGATGTAACTTACCATTTTCTGAGAAATAAGTTTCAGGAAGTTTAGAGGTTTTTTATGTGCAATAACAATACAAGCAGCAGGAGGGCACTTCAATACACAATAGACCTGACTCAGTGCTTTACTGAGATTGTCTGTGAGAGATTCAGCCTAATGGTATTAATCAACACGGAGAAAAGAACTCCAAGATCATGCAGCTGCACTTTATCTTGACCTAGAGAGATCACCTCCAAGTAATAAAAGGTAGTTTAGTTCCTTTGCCCATGTAATTTCTGCCTTGCTGATAAGACCGTCAAAGCCCAGGTCATTTATGGTTGCTACAGATGCTATTCTGAGATACAGTTGTCAGTGAATCAACAGATCACTGCTAAAAAACAGGCAGTGATAGGGGGGTAACAATTTTTATCCATACTGCCTTGCACTGCAGACTGGAAAAGCAGTGCACATGGAGTGAATGTGAACTAGTTTTATCCTCATGCAGTCAATCTGATAAATGAAACAAATCCCAACCACAACTGAAATAATTTGAAACAAAACCAACCACTATTCAATAAATTATTTCTTTCAGGTTAGACCAAGTGTTGTGGCAAACTGCATTTCAAAAATGAACGGAATAACTGGGAAAGTCTTAGTAATCATGTACATGACAAACCTCACAATAGCACTGTCTTTATAAGTAAAAATGAGAAAATTAATTTGAAACAAGGCTAAACACAGAACAGTTGGGACATTAGATATTCTGTACACCAACAAAAAAATCAAAGTGGAATAACTTACCACTTCTTCATGGGTAGCACTTTCTACATTTATACCATTAACCTAAAAACAGATATGATAGGGAGAAAATGATTTGCAATGAGTAAGTTAGTCACTGAAATAAAAGTTAGTGTGAAACAAATGTCTGTGGAATAAAATGAATGTTTACTGACCTGTATTATTGCATCTCCTATAAATAACATTCCTGTTTGTTCAGCTGTGGGATTATAGAAGGAGTAAATTTTAATTGATAGTTGTACTGAGAAACGTATTCTCTTCTAGCAATTGATTTAACACACTTTGTAATCATCACTTGAAACTGATTGGTTGTGAAAATACCAATGGCACAGCTATCAGCATTCATCCTACAAAGGTAATAGATTTCTAGCAATTTTAAACAAATTAAGAGAGCTATTTTCCATGCACAAAAAACTTGTTTAGTATGGAATGCAAATGTCATTTCTCACTAATGAAGAATTTCATTAAATTACGTGGAAAATGTGATTCACACTTCTCATTATTCTTCCACAAAAGTGAAACAGGAATTTCTGAAACTACTTAGCAATTCCTTTCCCCCTGAACAAATTTACAGGGACTGCTCTAATTAAAGAGATTGTGCCTAGAATTTAATACAACTCTTTAACATGAAGTTTGAATTAGCTTTTTTCCAAAGAATAATGTTATTCAAATACGCAATTTACATGTTTCCTGCCTTACAGAGTTAACAGGAATAATGCAATGAATTCTGCATAGATACAAACAACGAAATTTGAGGTGTATTCTTATTTAAATTTTAAACTTTTTTTTTTGGTGGAATTTAAGGATGCTTCTCTCGCGAAATATATTACTTAACTGAAAGTAAGAATCTTACCCTGCAATGACTTACAATATTAAGTAAGACCTATTAGTCACATACATGACCTTTAAGGTCACAATTTGAGGCCTAGAAGAACGCAAAAAATGTTAACAAAGGCAGTATTATGAGAGATGGAAATAGAGGTTAAAAAGACAGAAAAATTTCATAGAGTATTTTCAAGATTTCTGCCATACATATAGCCGTCGTGTCTACAATTGTGCCTTTTTAAAAATGAATTTATCTTTCTAATAGATTTTTCATCACTCTTTTGGCAGATAACAGTTCATTAGTCAAAATTTAAGAAATATTTCAGTTTTTATTTTAAACGGATCATACTATAAATTTCACTTAAGGTCCTTGTTCTACTCATCCTACTTTGTATTTCAAAATATACATACAATTTGTAATAGCTGGTATAGAAAAGACACATCTATATATTGAAATTTACCTGAATTAAAAGTGCTCAAAACCATCACAAAGTAATCCAAAGTAGCCTATACTGCTTCAGTACCTTGCTAGAGGTGCTGAACATTAGCCTGAGCATCTCAATACTAAATATGTACTTGAGATGTTAGCAATAGTGAAAAACACAAACAATTTTTAATTCAATATTTATGTTAGGACTGTTGTAGAAAAGTGGAAGCACACTTGAATTGGAGATAGAAGGAAGGGATTGTGTTTGATGTTCCGGTTGCGGTAAAGTAGAAAAAGATAAATTCAGAGTGTTTGCTTTGTCCACTGTGTGTAATTGACTCAAAAGTGAGCAGCCACCTGCTCAACCCTCCTTCCCAACCCTACTCCCCACTCCCTGCCAGCCCACAGTAGGATTGGGAGGAGAATTGAAAACAAAGAGGTAAATTTTCTTGTTTGAAATAAAAAGTTTAAGAATTGAAGCAAAATATAATATGATAATAGCAATGGAAAGGACATAGTGTACAATTAAATCCAAGAGAAACAAATGATGCACAACACAATTCCTCATCACTTGCTGACCAATGCTCAGCCTGTCCCTGATTAGCAGCCCCCATTCAATTCCCACTAGTTTGTATACTGAGAATGATGTTCCATGGTATGGAATATTCCTTTGAACAGTTTGAGTCATTTTTCCTGACCATGCTCCCTCGTAGCTTCTTGTGCACCTGCTTGCTGGCAGAGTATGAGACACAGAAAAGTCCTTGATTTAGGGAAAGCGCTATTTAGCTACAGCTGAAGTATCAGTGTGTTATCAACATAATTCCCAAACTGTTATTGTTATCTGTTATTGTTAACTGTTAGTGTTATCTAAGACATAATACTGAACCAGCTACTAAGAACAAAAATAATTCTATCCCAACTGCGACCTGAATACATGTGTGATGACGTAGAACAGAGAGAAATCACAAACCAAAGGAGTTGCTGGGGAGGCTCCTTACACCCACACTGTAAAGGTTTCAAGGATTTTAACTGAGATTAGATAGTCTGGCCTTCCAGTCTAAATGCTCTCAAGAAAGCTGCCAAATGAAAGTCAGTATGCAAAACTTTCTGGTTTGTGGACCCCTAAGCTGCCCATCCTAAAGCACACCAGTGCCACATGTTGATGCATTTCTGCTGTCAGTAATAGCTGCAAGAGGCCACCAGACATAGAAGCAGACCTTGCTTACAAGGAATGCAATGATCCCTGAAACTGATTCAATGTAGAGTTTGGACATCAACTGAACAGGGTGTAACACAAGGAGAGTGGGTTCTCAACCTTCTTCAAGAGGAGAACGTTAATAGGCCAATCCATGGATAATAGTTTGTCTGTACAGGAGTTACAGTAGGGTTCATGCTCCAACACCCTGGAGCAAGGCAGATGTGTTTGTTTATGCTTCAACAAGTACCAGTCAGCTGATTTGCAGGCCACAGATGTGATGAGGATGGCACACGTGGGCAGCAGCCAGCGCTGTTTTCCTGAGGCCCTTTTGTTGTTGGCCCAGCCAGGCAGTCAAAGCAGCTGTCACTATTTGGAAGACCAGTTGGAAAGAGCAATATAGCAAAAAGTATGGTAAAGAAAGAAAAGTGGGGATATGAGAGATGAGTTTGAAAAGAATTTCTGCAAGAGGTCAAAAGAGAAAAATGTAAGGTAAGAAAGAAAAGCATACTGAGCCAGAAAATGTTTGTGCAAAAGCTGAGACCCTGATGCAAGAAAAAAGATGAAGGTCTGCAGGCAGATAAGTAGGTCTTGCCCTCCTCCTGGATGTTTATCTATCTGTGATCCACTCCATAATGACACAACAGCACAGTCATGCAACATTGTCTAAGTCTTTTGAGAAAACTACTTGGTTCTAACAAAAGTTATACTAAAACACATAGATTAGTATTCATGCAAAAAAATGGACTGAAACAAAGCACAGGAAATTGGGACAATCAGGGCATTTGCTCTAGGAGTGCATTACACTGCATACTGAACCAATAATGTGGATACCTGCAGGTGCCATCATGGCTGTGATGAAACACTTTGGGTTTATCCAGTGATCTAGAACTTAAAATCAGCGATGATTTCTAACAAATATGTTTTCCAGAAGTCACATTGTCATTACAATGCAGAATTTACAATATAGTTTACAAGTAGATTAGAAATAAAGTGACTGGAAAAACTCCTTGGAAAGAGAAAAAAAAAAAAACAGTCTTGTTTCTCTAAGGCATTATTTAAACCTGAAGATATCTGCTGATGTTTTCATGAAGTCAAATGTTCTCTATATGACAAGAATATTAAATACATTCTTCCAGGGTATGTGAAACTCTTTCTCCCACTGGTAACATCCTCATATAAAAAGTGTTTATAGAAGGCCACGCTAAAATTTTAAGTCACTTGTGCAAAATGAATCAATTCTAAAACCAAAATACTTCAGAAACAGCTTTGGGATACCAAGGAGCATATACAGTGAAACAATAAACACAACTTTTTCAGAATCCAGTTTGCCTCTGGAAGTTTTACTTGAAATAATATTTTAGTAGCAGTGAAAAAATAAAAGACTTTGAAAAGAAAATAGGCACGAAGTAATGAAAAGTAGAAATGTATCAAGCTGTAAAAAAACATGAAACATGTTAGAAAAACTAGTGCTACATAGCCTTTACTCCTATTGTAAGTACGTTTAAAAACAATTAATACTGATTAGATGCTGTACATTCATTGAATTCAAAAGTCATACTGAATTGGGCAAAGCATGAGAAAAAACTAAAGGGGCTTATTTTGAAGTAATGGTAGGAAAATAACCATTAAAAACCCCTATATCTTACTTCTGAGAATATTAAACTTGTAAAACTTTCCCAAATGTAAATAACCCACCATTCTAAAAAAATTTTTAAAAATTCATCTCCAACAGAGCTAAGAGCCATGTACTATTAAAAAATGGTTTGCACTCAGTGAGATGTGGAAATAAAACAGTAATTCTTTCTAGCTTTTCTTTGCTTACTTTTCCTATGTATTAGGGCTCAAGAAGGACTGTATCAAATTTTCCAAATTTTGCAAGGTTGCAAAATGGTAAAGGGCAAATTTGCTGAAAAGAATCTTGTGCAATTCTGACTTAGAATATGTTAATTGATGCACATCTTTATGAAGATTTGAGTCTGTAAATAATTTGATGTCCTTGTATTTTTTAAGATTAGTCAGAGGACGTATTTTCTCTCAATTTAAGTTGAATTTCTGGATCACATGAGAAACATAACATGTACTACATCACATGACAAAAACTGTTGCTTAAAGCACAATGAGCTGCACTGACTTCATGGAGCTCTCAATTCAGAAGCTTAACTTTAAATATATGCATAAGTATTTCACTGCTTAAAAAAAATAAAGGAATAGTTAAGAATAGGAGGAATAACTGAATCATTGAAATAAGAAGAAAATAGTAGAAAAATTAGTATTAAGGACATAAACGACTACTCCAATATATCTAGGTGGCTTCCCCCTGCCCCCTTCCCATGAACTCTACATAACTACAGTCATGATTGTAAAGATACATTTGCTGAAATCCAGGGAGATTTTTTTTTGCTTTGTTTTGAGCTTTTTGTTATTGGTGTTGTTTTGGTTAGTTTCAATTTTTCTAAGTTGTGAAGGTTGAGATAAATTGGGGGTTGAGCCAAAAATACCCCACCCCTCCGACTCATCAGATTCAAACAAAATAAAGGAAAGTGTGAAAAATATAAACTATTCATTTTCGTAAATACACAATCCAGGATACCATAGTATTAAACAGCAAAACCTATTGTTATGTGAGAAAACATGAGACATCCCACAAGTCCTTCAATGTAGACAATGCTGAGGGAAAATTTGAGATATCCTGCAGTTCTGCAACGTGAACAGTTCGTAACAGAGGATCCAAGATGCCCCACAGTCCTGCAATGAGAAGAGTCCTGCAGAACTCGGCCAAACTTCAGCAGACAGTCCCAGAAGAACATCCTGGGGTGGGGGGGGAATTGCAGGCTCTCTCTCTCCTGAGGCTGGGGTGCAGCAAAGAAATATCCAAGGCAGGGGGGGAAAGGGGAAAGAAGGGGACCACAAGAAGCTCTCCCAGACCTATAGCACATCTCCCCGAGGAGCACTTCTGAAGCCTCATATACTGCAGCTGTGGAAGAGAGTGTTAACCAGCCCAAAGGCTCTGCAGCTGTGACCTGGGTATTCCGGGGATATTGCTGGAAATTTCCTCTTCAAGCTGTTGCTTCTGGTTTTTCCTCTTCCAGATAGAGAGAAAGAATGACCTTGGTCACTAAGGATCAGTATCCGCAACAAAATTCCCTCGTAGACCGAAGCCAAAGCACAAAGATATGGAATATATATAAACAATGGAATCACCCTATGACATAAGTCAAGAAGTTCTAGATTTTTTAATCTGTGACTTAAAATACAACTATATTAACGTGTTAGGGAAGTTTTTAAAAACTGAAAATACTCTTTACAGAACTTGGTTAAACTTCATTTCTTTGTTTAGATTACCCCGCCCCCCCATCTTTCTGAATTTCTGGTTTTGAGCATGAGGTTTTCTTTCAGTTTTCTTTCTGCTCTTTACATCTGTTCCATTTATCAAAGAAATGCTGTAAATCACTCAATAATGCCACGTATTTCATCAAACACCCATACCATTATTCTGAAATGCCAGGTTTTGCACACTGAATTAAGTGACAGATATGGAACTAGGGCTCCTCTCCATTTTTTCTCCGTGCCTGTGGAACAAGTAGTAAGATAATCTCATGATCCTAAAACCACTGTATCTACCCATCAAGAAGTCACTTCCAGATGCAAGTACACACAAGCCTGAAGCGCTGAAGCTCAACCTGTTTGGATGTGCAACACACAGAGAATGACTGAGGTAAGGAAGGTCCAAATGACTGAGGTAAGGAAGGTGACCAAAGACTGGGAGAAGCAGGGAATGTCTTTCAACGGGAAAAGCTCACAGAACTGAATCTGTTCTGAGGACAGGTGTTTGATAATGGCTTTGCTCCTTCAACTTCTCCTTTTAGATGACCTTACAAAAAAAAATATTTTCAGAACATATTGCTCACTAGAACCTTCTGATAAAACCACTTTTCTGTCAATGGCTAGAATTGAATGCAACCTGAAACAAAAACTATTCTAACAATTCTAATACTTTTCACTACAAACTATTAATGGGATAAACTTAGCTTTATCAAAAACACATAGAAATTGTCTTATAATTTATGCATACCAAAAAGTAAAATGAGTAGGATGTATAAGAGCAATTATGAATCCCTAGAGGATACAAATGGGCAAAAAGGAACCTTAACGTTAAATATTCCGTGGCATAACTTGTAGAAAGAAGGTGATATTACATATAATTGTTTTCTGAGGCTAATTTCAAAATACCACTTCATTACTCTTGCCTAATAGGTCAGCAAGACTATCTTACAGCCAAAGTATAACAATTTTTAACTGACCTGGTGGGGCAATGGCTGCATGCATATCAAAACTGAGAAGACTAGAATCTGGAATACTTCCAGGTGTTACATTATCTTTCTTCAAATGTGCTTTGAAAAACAGTAGGTAGAGGTTTTTTAAAATGTATTTTCAGACAATTTGAAGTGCCACATTGCTACTGTCATATATTACTTGGAATACTTGTCTAACCACAACCTCCTGAGTGTGAAAATAAAAGTAAAAATACTCATGCATTTTATATGGACAAAATTCAGGACTAAGCAGCAATATTTAAGAAGCAAAAGCAATAGTTATCACAGAATCACTGAATATTCTGAGTTGAAAACATCCCACAAGGATCATCAAGCCCAACTCCAAAGTGAATACCCACTTCGAATGACACAGGGATTGAACTCACAACCCCAGTGTCATGAGCCCCATGCTCCAACCATCTAAGCTAATTTCGGGGTCATATATATGTATTTTTTTTTAAACCTAACTCCCCTTCCCATCATCCCATTAACTAGACCATGTCACTGAGTTCCTCATCCAGTCTTTTCTTAAACACCTCCAG
>WEKX01028957.1:84347-97973 GCA_013390025.1 Pitta sordida
TTGGACTTGTTAAATCTCATACTATTAGAATCTGCTCATTTCTCTAGCTTATCATGGTCCCTCTGAAGGGATCTTCTACCCTCTGGCATTTCAACTTTTGCCCCCAGCTTGGCATCATCTGTGAATTTGCTAATTGTGGACTCAATTCCTCTGTCCATACTATCAATAAAGATATAACTGTGAACAAGTTATATTTTATTTAAAAAATAAGTTCAGGTAGTTAAGCATAGCTAAGACTCCATTAGGAGCCAGTGATAAGCTATTTAAAATTCCAAAAATGTAGTATTTCTACAAAGAGCATTAGTAGCATTAGCAGTGTTGATCTAAACTTGATAATATTTCCAGAGTTTAACAGTCGGCCTAGATGATCTTGGCAGTCTTTTCCAACCATAGTAACTATGGGATTCTATTTTTCAGGTAAAAATAGTTGTGTATCTTTTAAAATTAATTAACCACTAGGTGAAAGAAATGACAAAGAAATTTAGCACAGTGTAAAAGAAAATTAATCTCATCACACAGTTGCAATATTCTAATGTGTAAGGTTTGCACTAATAGACGTGATTAATGTCACACATAAAAGACTTTCTGAGCTGAATAAGACAAGTTATTAATAGGCAATGTTATATCAAGGAATATATTATAATCTAGCATCTTCAATCTTGCCTTCCAAAACATGCAACTAATTTTCCTTTAAATTCTAGTATATTATGCCAAAGCGTTTTAAACGCTGTACAGGTGATGGTGATATGGGGAAAGCAAATTTGGAGAGTAAAGGGAGATGTCCAAAGCAGCGAATATACAGACTATAAATGAGCTACAAAAAAAGGCAATATGCAGTTCCTAAAATAGACGAAAAAGTCTTTAGTTTAGAAACTAGTAAGTGAAAGATGAGAACGGTGAAAAGATAAAAAATAGAACTTTTCTGCGATTGCCAAAGGATGTTATTAAATTTCTTATATTATTCCATGTGACATTATCTCCAAGTAGTAGTTCATTTCATTTGCTCTTTCTATCAAATATTCTGTCTCATTCTTGATTGCTTCAGCCCCAAAATAATCTGCATGAGTTTTAGTCTGATTTTAATTAGTATCTTTTAATGCAATAGGAATCTTTAATGCAGTTGAATGATGTTTTCTGTCTAGGTACTTGTTTCTCCTTTTTCTGTATCAAAGCCCTGTGATAAAATCAAGCTCCAAATCCAACCTCCAAAATACCATCCATTCTCAGAGGGACATCAGGCAGTTAATTCTCTCCAGGACATATTACCTGGAAACGTACTATATACATTACTGTGCACAGAAATTAACCTTTTTCTTCAACCTGGACTGTAGTAGTACAAATTCAGATTGTAATTTTAGTTGATATTTCATTAGGTTTCTTAAGTTCATTAATTTTATTAGCTCATAAGAGAACTCTGTTGTCAATCAGAATGAATGGGTGAATAGAAGAACAGAAACTGTACATGTCGTTGACATCCTAAGGTCACGACTTCTTCACTCAACTGCTACTTGGAATGTATGAAAACTAAAAAGATACATTTTTCACATCTTTCACTATTTAGTTTATAGTTTAAGAATCATAGGTCCACTGAAATCGCAAATAATGTTTTTTTTAGGTTTTATATCTTCATTTTTTGTTTCATAGGCTACAACAATGCTCCTTGCAATGAGAATTTTCATCATAAAACCCTATTGATGTGAATTATAATTTTCAGAAATATTTAGTATTTTGACATAGTTATTAAGCAAAGCAGTTATCTTTTATTGAAACTTGATCTTTCCAAGAATGAAGAAGTATTTGAGTATCAGTATGCTTTTTGAATACCATTTCTTTGTTCACATAGAACTAAAGAATTATTCATTATCAAGAAAGTTTTAAAACACACACACATGTATATGTTTAAATATATGAAACCTTATTTTGGGAAAGTACATTGTTTCTGGTTTTAGTCAAACCAAATAATAAAAAGAAATTTCAAACTGACCTAAATTGCTTTGGTTTCCTCTGTAAAAATGAGTTCTGGATTCACCAAACTCTTAAATATTACTGAAAAAAACCCTATGGAGGCAGTACCACATACGATTGCATACTAAACTATCTTTGGCATGTGGGTGTAAGTGAAACTTTTAAAAGCCTTCATCAGAAAAAACCTGCCATGTCCTCCAGATGGTCCTGAATACAGGCAGTCAGGATGTGATACGTGGACACAGTCCGTGTTTGCAGAACACGTGGTTTTAAGCCAAGAATATTTCAGTGGCTGAATGTCTGGAGTTTGTTCCAGTCCTGAGGGTATACACTATCCTCAGTCAGAAATGGACTAAACATAAAAAAAAAAAAAAAAAAAAAAAAAAAGATTTTTCAACACAGCAGAATGTGAGATGTGAGCCAACTTTTATCACAGAAGGTAGGAAAATGCATTCAAATGAATATTTTAATTAATTAATTTTGGCTCTCAGGGGAGAATCTTTTCTGAAAGTGGCATAATGCAAACTAACCCTATTCCACTGGGTTTTATTTTATTTTATTTAACTATTTTCATCATGCTTCATAAGCTGAATGCATAAGCTGATCTGTTTCATCATAGCTTCTTGTCTGACTTCGTATATGTCCTGGTTTGGACACTGTTGGGGTTGTTCTCAATTAAAATGGAAAGAGAGACCATTAAGAGAAAACACCAACCTTAATAAAAGAAATATATATATATAATTATACATATATATGCAATATATATTTTTTTAATATACATATATTTATTGGAATGTATGAAAAATGTATGTGTATGAATCAAACTAACACTGGCAAACAACATGATAATATCCTAACCACCCCCTAAAACCACCCACACAAAACAGGGTATCCCTCACTGAAATAACAATACCCAAAAGGAAAGTCCCAACAACGGCAAAATACGGATGAAACTGACAGCGATGTCCGGCTATCGTCAGGGAATGGCCCCAGCGAGGAGCAACGGACAATGCAGCTGGGAGAAGACAGCAGCAGGAGCGGGATGCAGCTGCAGCAGGGCAGCAGGCGATTCCGGCAAGGGCGAAAGAGACCGGTCCCTTTCGTGCTGTAGCTTTTAAAGGCTCCTTACTTCCTCCCTGGTAGTGCCCCCCTCAGTCCAATGCGATAAGGCTCCGAGCTGTCAATCCCGTCTGTCTCTCCGGAAGAGCTGTTATTTTACGTCATCATCAGGGCAACCTCTGGACCCCCACATGGCTGCCCCCCGGCCCCAGCAGGGAACTGGGTAGGTGCGCCGCCGTGTGTGTGTTTAAAAACCTAAAATTTACAATATTATATGTGCTAAGTCACTTGTATGTATGATGAGGTTGGATTTCAAAGTCCATTCATTTTTATGATCACCAGCCTTTAGACTNAAAAACCCGATGTGTAGGAGAAAGTCGGGCCACCACGCCCCCACCCCACCCCCCATCTCGGGAGAAAATAGAAAAAAAACTCACAAAGAAAACTAAGCACATGGGTGTTACATCCCTTCTCATCCCGAGGGGCGGGCAAGGGAGGGGAGGGGGAAAGAAAAAAAAAAAAAATGGAATACTTTTCCTCTGTAAACATGTAAAAGGAAACCTCTGGCACCAAACCCACGACAATATATTACATGAGGTATGAACAGAGCTCACAGCAGTAGTCAAATTATCTCACAAAANTTATTTTACGTCATCATCAGGGCAACCTCTGGACCCCCACATGGCTGCCCCCCGGCCCCAGCAGGGAACTGGGTAGGTGCGCCGCCGTGTGCCGCCTGGGAGGGAAAAGCCGCGGGACCCCCCGCACGCCACTTCCACGCCACCGGCAGCACTCCATCGGCGGCCAGAGGGGCTGGCGGGGGAAAAACCCGATGTGTAGGAGAAAGTCGGGCCACCACGCCCCCACCCCACCCCCCATCTCGGGAGAAAATAGAAAAAAAACTCACAAAGAAAACTAAGCACATGGGTGTTACATCCCTTCTCATCCCGAGGGGCGGGCAAGGGAGGGGAGGGGGAAAGAAAAAAAAAAAAAATGGAATACTTTTCCTCTGTAAACATGTAAAAGGAAACCTCTGGCACCAAACCCACGACAATATATTACATGAGGTATGAACAGAGCTCACAGCAGTAGTCAAATTATCTCACAAAAATGGAAAGTTGCAGCAAGATGACAACATGTGATTGCTAGCTTGATAATTCTACAACACAAAACAGTAATTTTATTGCTTAATGTTTAAAAAACTAAAATTTACAATATTATATGTGCTAAGTCACTTGTATGTATGATGAGGTTGGATTTCAAAGTCCATTCATTTTTATGATCACCAGCCTTTAGACTCCACAAACCCTAAACACTCTTTAGTAATCAAAAATGAGAATAACACAGAGAAAGATGTAAACACATGAAAGCTTGTACATTTTATCCACATATAGGGCTTAAAGATTCTCTGAAGTATTTTTAATGGATCTGATGGATTCACGGTCAAGTAAGTAAACCTGACTGGTATCATTCTTTTCCAAGTTGAGGATATTCAGTAACACATCTCTGAGAACAGGACTCTACATTTATTTGACTGTAAACCTACAGCAGTCTTTACCATAAATAAACTGTTAATACTAATGATAACAAATATATAAAAATACTACACACCTAGAAGCTATTAACAAATCATCAACTAATGTACAATGAGAGAGGATAATGTACCCCACTTTAAGTCAGCTTCAAAAGCAATATACATGGGAAGAACAATACTGTATTAAATTACATTTCAAAACCAAAACTCAACACTAGAAGAAGACTGAATCAGACATAAAATATTACAGAGAAGCTTCAACATAAATAGTTCTTTTCATAATCTGGGAGATTATTAATGTTGCTAATATCCTGAGTTCACTGAATGATTCGATAAATGGGTAGGAAAAAAAATCCTGGCTTTGGAAGTGAAATAATTAGCTATGGGATTAAAATCACTCTGTAGCTAATTATATCATTTCTTGAATTTATATGTCTTTTGAATATATATATAACTTTTGAATTTATAACTGTCTTTGCATTTACTTGTTCTCATTCTGTCTGACACACGACTTTTGTCCATCTGCAATTAACATCAGCAAAAGCTTTGGTGGTATTACAGTGGAAGACAGAATTCACAGAAATAAAATTGAAAGGCCTCAACTTGATGATGAATCATTTGCATTGGCAAAATTTACTATTAACATTTTTGGGGAGGATGCATGAAGGAAAAACTCAGGACATTCAATGATTTGCAATACTTTCCAGCACCAAATGACCACTTAATCTTGCAGTTCAGAAATGTGAAGTTATGCTCCTGAATTGAGTTTTTGTGTAGGTTTCCATAAACTTGTTCAGGAAACTCTAACGAAAGAGTGATCTAGGGTAATTTACTTTAAAATTCATAAACACATTTATCACAGCTGAGAAGTCTAAACCATAAGAATAGTATTTATTAACACTTTTGCTACAGAAGTGCTTGTGTTGAATAATGAAATTAAATCCAATTGAAATGTTTATCCTGTTTCAAAAACTGAAATGCTGTCAGCTGATGCTTAGGGCAACACCAACAACATCACTACTCAGCATTTGAATAAATGAAATAGTACAAGGATAGCTGAGTTGTTACTCCATTTAGAAAAGCACAAAAGTTATAGAGATCTAAAAAAGAAACAACTGCTTTATTCTATTATGCTTCTAGCTCTGGAACTAGAAAATAGTACTGTATCTAAACAAACTAAGGTTAGAAACATAATTTTACAGTGTTATTATAAAGCAGGCATTCAATTTCATAGAAAGTATCAAGAATTTTAGGAAAATCGCTCTTTAGTCATTAAGGAGAATTTTATTTACAGAAGTTAAGGAATTTTACTCAATGAACCAAAATAGTAAAATCCCTGATAAGAAATCAATTTTGTCAGGCAAATGATGTATTTTCAAATGTTGCTGCATGATATAACATTTTTTACACATATTTGCTTGAAGCAGCAACAAATCTTACTGCTTAACTCAAAGCCACTTTTGAAGCCAGCCAAAGACTTTTGCTGTTATTAGTACCTTGTGTAATGGAAGTCCATTGGTGACTTATTCACATCATGAATATACAGATGTTCAGTCTGAAATTTATTTTGTGATAAATCTGTAGAAGTCTTACCTCTCCCTCATGCTTGACATTTCCTCTCATTATATTCAGTATAAATTTTTTTTCAGGTATTTTATATGTCAATACATCTGTATTTTGCTATGCTTATCTGCTCCTTCATAATTTTTACCAGCAGAGAATATTCCTATCGAAACCTTATCCACCAGAAAAGAGAGTATAACTTTGTTTTTGATCCGCTAAGACCCTTAGTTCATGTTGCAAGGCACTGCCAATCCATATGCAACGGCTCAACTTTTCCTTACTGAAGAGTCTCCTTCTTTTCCAGACTAGTCCTCCAATGTGTCAAGTTAAGCCAGTGGTCTGACATGGTCTCCCAAAGGTTCCTTTTGCTAGATAAATATAGATGTAATATTTAACTGGGATGGACTATAGTGATTTAGATCTTGTGTTATCTTCACCATAATGAGCATTACACATCACTCTGCTGGCATCTAGGCAAGTTAGTCATGCCATAGACAAATGAATTACTGTGTGGGTAAAAATTTATTTGGTTTGTATTTTTTGTATCCTCTGCATTATTAAAGTTAAAAACACCAGTAGATTTTCTGCGTCATAGGTTTTTTTGCAAGCAACTTAAAATATTTTGTTTATAACACAACTGTCTTACCACAGTAAAAAAAAAAATTACTTCTGAAACTATTATTTAATACAGTAATCTATAAGTAAATAACATGAGTTACCTGCTTGGTCTTTAAATATTTTTGATATGACGACAGGCACTTTGTGCTCAGCACCACCCTGTAAGAGATGCATATTAATCATGAGATCTCAAGACTGAAGTGGTCATACTGAAAATTAAAACAAGAAATGAGAAGTTACCCATACCTTTATGCTTAAGCCCAAGCCACCAACTGGTTGTCTACGAAGTGTAACAGTTCTGTGCTTTAAAAAATTGTAGAAAAAATAAATTTAGCTGAAAATAAAATATCTAAATGAGCATAGAAGATGTTACTAGGTGCTTGTTTACTTTTTAAAAATTAATTTTCAAAAGTAGCCTAGGATCTGAGTGACCAAGTTCGGTTCTGAAATACCATTCAACAGTGATTCATAGGCACTCCCTTAATTCCCTACCACTGAGAGGAGAACCTGTGAGTTGTGTATGCAAACTTTTAGTAAGTTTTTCTATCTCTGAAGTGATATGCCTCCTGAAAAGAAATATTTACATATTTTTATTTTGTTTAGACATGAGAAAACTATATGAAGAGCTCCGAGATGTGCATTACCATAGCTATCATGTATACATTATATTTTTTTCAAATTTTCAATGAAAAGTACTGGTTTTCTAATTTGTATCTCCTGATCTATACCTTTCATCGCAGCATATGATGAAACTTTTAATTATAGTCTACTTCAAATGTTTTTTTGCATTTCATATTTAAGTGCATAAAGGATAAAAACATTTATCAATATTTTTCTAGAGAAACCAATTATATGTTTAACAGTATGCTGAATTTGACATTTCAATGACATGCAACTCATAGTGCTTGACAATATAATAATGGCACTTCATCTGTTGACAATGATTATACAGTTGGCAGGAACTCTTTTCGGAACATGCTGAACAGTACTGGATAGAATGCCATCTTTATATTAATTCCTGAACATATAATTTCTTTTTTCTTTTTCTGTACATCAGAAGTTAGGTTTCTCCTATAAGTATGCTTCCTTGTTGGGTATTTAATTATTTCACTGATTCAGATAAATGTAAATTTTTATTTCAGTAGTCAAGACCATAATTGTCTATTAACAAGTCACTTTAATATATTTATTTTATTAACATAATTTTATTTTATTAACATTCATCTTTCTAGACATACGTTCATATTGACTCGGGGAAAGCAAAACATGATTTATCATAAATTCAGTTTCATTTTAGGAGGATAAAATTAATCCACATAGTAAGAAAAGTTAGGAATAGGTTCATACATTTTCAAAATTACTTCTCTTCCCATGAACACTGTACTACCTTAGTTCGTGCTAAAAATGACAAAAAAATGGAAAATAATTGCATTATGACATATGGTACCTGAAATATCAAAAGGTTTATATGATTAAATTTCAGGTGATATAATTCAATTTCATTCAAATCTGTGCCAATTCAAATTGTTTTATAGGTTCTTTTCTTTATGTGGAACTGCATCAAAATTTTGATCAAAAGTATCATACTCAGCTGACGAAGTTCAGATCCGATCTGAATTAGAATATATCCCCAAACTCAAAATCAGTGACTCATTCCCAAGAGTCATTTTCTAGGACATAACTGTTGCTTATGTAATTCATATTTTACTCTGCCTATACTTACTCTCTGAAAACATATTATCGTAACGTTGATAGAATAAATATTTCAACAGTTAAGTTTAAGCATGATCAGACAATAAATAGAGAACTGCTGTATGGATGGCTTTAGCCATTTTATTAAAAAAACCAAAAAGGAAGGTATTATTTATTGGCACCTTATACATTCAGCTACAATTAACATTCATTTTTTGTATGGTTGTTAGGTATCCCTATGAAGCAATCTATTTGCATAACATTGTAATAATCTTGATATTTCTATTTTAATACTTCATAGCATTGCTCATTACAGAGCTTCAAATATTCCTGTTAAAAGACAACATTAAGCACATACTTAAACATTTCCTATATAACAGTTTTTTTTAGTAAGAGCTACATTTAATAAATGCAAAAACTTCCTTCTTTTCAAGATGTTCATATTACAAAGTAAAATGTCAAAACCTGAGCATAATCAAGTATTATGATACAGATCATTTACATAAACTTATTTGAATTCTATGTCATGTATAATTTGCTATGACTGTGACTAGCAGTTATATGAGACCAAACGTTACATTTCACTTTCTATGGACACATTTTTTGTTATTGATTTTGAATTTAAAATAATTGATGAGTGTATAAATCCGTAAGTTTTAAAGGAAAGTAATATTGAGTCAATATTGAAAACACAAAAATAGAGCCATATATCTTCGTTGTTTTACAATGCCTTAAGGCCAGATGAGCTTAAATCTGGCAACGAACCATGTATTCCATTATGGAATAACAGTAAGATCAATCCTAAAGGATTTAAAGAGAAGTCATTTTAAAGGGGTAAGGTGTTATGGAAAATACCTTCCAAATGACAAGAATACTTGTTCTGAAATTTCCAATCTTAATGATGGAGTAAAACTGTTTTAATAACTCTTATAATGAAGTGATATGACACCCCAGAAAAACTTGATTAAAAAATAAAACTATTTAAAATAGAATACTGTATTATTAGCACAGGTAAATTGACTAGCTAAAAGATTCCAAATCAAAATGGAATTGAGATGAAGCAACTATTTAGTGGAAATGATTCTTGTGAGATAGGAACAGTACCTGGATTATTAGAAAAAAAAGAGGTTATCTAAAAAAACTATCTGAATTTCATGCAGTAATTTTTGCAAGGGACAACACTGGTGGAAAGGTAATGGTGAACAGGACAGGTTCTAAGCGTAAAGCAGTTCAAGGTCAAGGTCATTTAAAGTCATCCTGATAATAAGGAAAACAGCTCAAACAAATAGAGAAAAGCATTCTATCTGGCAAAACGTGGTCTTGCAAAAAACCCCAGTGAATCACATGAATCATGCCGAGTATGAGAAAAACTCATGTTCCTGCACAGTTACAGACAAAATCACCAGTGTAATTCCACATCATCAAGAGATTATTAAGAAGGAGCATAGAGACTATAAATCATTTTGGTATCTAGCAATGCATAACTTTAAATAAAATAGTTATGATAATAATTTTGATGATTCAAAGACATTGAAGATGTAGCAGGCAAGAGCCACAGGAATGTCAAATAGCTTGAGAGAGTTGTGGAGTAGTGTAGCAGATGCCAGGAGTTAAATATATTTGGCTTTATTGAAGAACTTCTTAGGAATGATCAAGTACAGTTTTAAAGTATTTTCCTTGGCACAAGATGAACAAATCTTACAGACAGATACAGTGAAAATGCCAATGTCTTGAAGAGGAAAACAGACACATTCAGACTATAAGCAGAGGATTTTAAGATTGTAAACTTTTGCAATATGACATACCATTAATGGATTTTTTAAAAAATAATTGTAATGTATCTTTAATGTAGATTTTAGGTTAATAGTATCTCTACACCATAAGGCCTTGAGACCTTACAAGATACAGAAACTTCTATTTTTAGTCTTTATTTCAAGCAAGATCCCATTATTTCATGAATGAAAATCTAGTTTAGTTCTAAATGCAGTGTTACTAAAATGCTTAGGTTTGTTTTTGTTTTAGGGTTAGTAAGCAGCACAATACATAGGGATATCCACATAAATGAAATTAGTTTCACAGCGTGACAAAAGTATCCTCACACTACGGAGCAAGGAAGCACACAAAGATTTGGGGATGATTTAGTCTATTTTAGTGATTTGAAATGCCTAAACATGCTTTAAAAAAATATTTATATAAAGTTTTTCTGCTCAAAGTATCTTCTTGACTGGCTTCAACCTCAATGTTCAGCATTTTAACTTTATAATTTCGCAAAAGAAGATGAGATGCACCTAATAATGCCTGATCAGCAGTGTTAATTTGGTGTTAGTTTGTATGCATGACACATCTAAGATCATATTGCATTTCTGTTTCAGGGGAAGGATCATTCACCACTAGATACTGAGACTACACTTTTCTTCTTGTAACCCCTGAACTCATTCTCTAAGTATCTACCAGCATAAAAAAACAAATCCAAGAGTCAAGAGACAACAGCCTGCTTATTTCTCATATTCTAGTATTTGACTTTTAAACTTTATTTTAAAGGAGGAAATTAAAAAAACCCAATTTTTTTTGAAAAATCAAAAATTCACGTGGTTCATTATAGGGTAATTTCACTTAATCCTTCATTGGGACCCTTAAAATTCAAAATATAGATGCTCATTATTGGAGACAAAATTTGGTTGATTTAGACAAGAAAATCTGTGGGTAATTTAGAGGTAGTTCAGCATGACATACCCGCTGAAAGCAAGACACTACTGCATTCAACTTCAGGTTTTATATGGGTATGCTAAACAATAATTATTCTGTTCTCTTTTATTTTAACTTTTCTCTCTGTCCCCACTAACTTATGCTGTTGTAGTACCACATTCTCTTCTCAGGACCTTTCTTTGCTTTCTTTCTTCCCATCTTGCAATTCAGAATTAATAAAGAAATTTTTCACCTGTTCTTTGAGTCAAAGAAGGGCAGACTACTTGTCTTACAACTCCACTCTTTCAAGTCATGCCTATACTAAAATAAGGCAAGCAGAAGGTTTTTCTCCAGCAAAGCACACAGCAAAACTCCTGCTCACACATTAAATTTTCTTGAAAATGTTATGACTACCATCCAAACTGTCTCACTGGGATATTATATGACACATGGCATCTCCTGATTTGGTCTGAGGCATTGCTTTAAGAGAACTGTAACTGAAATTGGCCGAAACTGAGACAGAGAGGACACCAACATACAGTATAGACAATTTAGCACAAGCCAAAACATCACCAGAGACCGCACTCATATACCATCTAGACAACTGTGGGCCAATGACAAATGCGTGCTATAGCTGTGTTGTATATTCTAGCAGAGATGAAATCGCCTAGACCTGTGAATGATTGATCTCATTGTAAGTGAACAAACACGACACCAATATACATTAATAGCATACGAGGATTTAAATGAGAGTATTTCCAATTATCCTTACAAGCCCAGGAGCATTTGTAGTCAGGTAAAATAAGAACATTCATGTAAAACAGCATACATCTTAGTATTAAATCTTATTTAAATTCTGACAGAAGAGCATGTAGCATTCTGGCAGCTGTCCTAGAATGGGACAAAGTTCTTCATTCAAAGAAAATTTGAAAATACTCTCTTAATATGCTCTAAATTATGATGCTTCCTTTACCGACACTAAGGATAAAATTCTAGAAGTGTCACACTAATAAATAATTTTTTATCAACTACTCACTAAATATGCTAATGTTCTTATAATTGTGAGTCAAAATTTCAGCCAAACTCAGGTTTCATGAAAGCAAGTCCAGCTAAGAACCCTAGTTGTCAAAGCAGAATTTTCTATTTGTACACTTGAAAGACTACTGGCAACTGTACCGACTTACTACATTTTCTGAATGTGGACTACTTTACTGGTTATGCTCTCTGTCTTCCTCTGCTTTTCCCTTCAAGCTGTCCACTGTGCAGAGTTGGAAAGACAAGACCGACAGTATACTATCAAGAATATTTTGTATTAGAACCAAATCTTTGATATAAATCTTGATTAAATACCCAACCAATAGGTTTCAGCTCAGTTAATAAGATCACTGTGAAAACAACTGTGTGCACATACAGTATGTTTCAAATGCAGTCTAAAATAGAGATCTGACAAGGATTTTTGGTGGATTTTTTTGGTTGTTTTTTCTTTCTTAAATAGATGGCTCAAGGAAGATGGATTTAAGTTCATCAGAAACTGCAGGCTTTCTTGAAACAAAGAGAGCCTGTACAGGAAGCACAAAGATTATCGGAATTGTAAAGGAGCCAAAGCTGCTGGTACTCACAATTCAGCAAGGCCACAAATATTGTTTTAAACTGTAGCACTGGAGAAGTTGACGGATACCGAAGACAATATAATTATGGATGATGCTTCTATTATATATACAGAGCACCTCCGGAAGTCATGGGAGGATGGGACTGGGTGGGTCCCGCAAGTTACGCAACTCGTGAAGATACTGAACCTGTGAACATTCATTTACCCCCTACCCGTAGTCATGCACCCTCCACTAATTATGTCTGGAGAGCAGACCTGGGAGCATGGCTCGCACTGTAGCACCTCATTAAAGTGGAGGAAGTGCCTTTTGATCCCAGGGTCTGGGATGTTATGGGCACGCACGTGATCGCACAGCTCCCCGAAAATCCAACCGTGACTAATTCTATAGCCTAGAAAAGAGAAGGCTCAGAGGTGACCTTATTGCTGTCTCATCAGTCAGTGCCTCATGGAGCTCACAAGATTAGACTCAGTACTTGCCCTAGTCTTGAGTATGGTTTCCAAGATCTAGTTTAGTTTATTTACAGCTGAAAACCTACTGTGTAATTGCAACAGCTGTGTAATTTACATTCAACACTTACAGATCTATGATACCAAGGAGAGAACTACACAAAAGTGAGGACAGCTAAGAAAATTAAAATTTTATAGGCAATGTAAAGAGTACTTAAGGATACCACACTGGAAACACAGAGACAATGAATACACTTATTTGAAGGGCTTAATTAAGAGAAAAAGGAAAACCATAGGTCTAGAGAGGAAGATAAGAGGGGTAAACACATAAAGAGGAATGGACATATGGTCATACAAAGACAAGAAAATGGAACATTAGCAAATACAATTAAAAAACCAAAATTAGACAACAACAGGAAAAAGTGTTCCATAAGCAGTCAACCTCCCCCCCCCC